>CAJNJA010061230.1:0-23597 GCA_905231915.1 Symbiodinium necroappetens
TAGCAGTAGCAGTAGAAGAAGTAGTAGTAGTAGTCGTAGTCGTAGTAGTCTTAGTAGTAGTAGTAGTAGTAGTAGTAGTAGTCGTAGTAGTAGTAGTAGTAGTAGTAGTAATGTAGCAGTAATTGTAGCAGTAATTGTAGCAGCAGTAGCAACAGCATTGCAGAGACTGCATGCCTACGAAAGGCATGGCAGGCAAGATGAGCGGTTAGCTGGAGAGGTGAACGTGAAATGTGCTGCCGTGAAGCTGCTGCATAATCATTTTGCTGGAGCACGCGCGGCTGCGATCAAAGGATGATGGGACAGACATGATGCTGGCTACAGAGTGGATGACAACAGTTTGATCCTGACCATGGTGATGTTCCCTAAACCCTAAACCGCAATGTTAGGAGGGTGTTGACATGTTGGCCGCGTCTTAGGCGGATGTCTCGTGAATCGAGGTAGTGGCTTCGAGCATCTTCGAGTTTGCACTGGAGATAACCATTCGACTGGAAGCAGAGGAGTCCTCCGAAACGAATGTTAGTGACCCAGCGCTGCAGTTAGGATGAACGCAGGGCTGAAGTTTAGGGTCTAGGGTAGACGGATTGAAGTTCTGGCCTGGATTCTGAGTGGGATTCATCGGGGTCAGAGGGTATCTCAGCGGTCTTTTGCTCTGAGCTTAGATTTCAGATTATTCCTGTGCTGTCCCCAAACCCTAAACCGTTCCGCTTCAGTCAGACCTCGAACGCTCTCCCCAATACCAAACCTTTATAAGCTTTTTATTTTGTGGGTTCTCATAGTTTATAGTAGTATAATCGGAAAGTCTATAGAATCTTAAACCCTACACCCCTAAACCCTACGTTTAACCCCTTTGTTTCTGTGGCCTGTTGGGGAATATGAACCCTAAACCCTAAACCCTATTATAAACCCTAAAACCCTAAAACCCTAAAGCCCTAAACCTAAGCCTTAAACCCATGGGGAAGTAAGCCAAAGCTTTCTTTCCAAGGCGTTGGGGCAGCTCCGGGGCTGAATCCTTCGCCAAGAGTTCGGGGTTAAAGGGGGTTCAGGGTTTAGGGTTCAGGGTTTAGGGTTTAGGGTTCAGGGTTTAGGGTTTAGGGTTCAAAGTTTCAGGGTTTAGGCTTCAGGTTTTAGGGTTTAGGATTCAGGGGCTAGGGCTGTCTCTTTACCGGTTACTCTGGTTACTCTGGCCTGTAAACTGCTGATCCATGGAATATGAAGGGCCTGGACTTTCGATTGCCGAGCTTTCGTTCCGGAAGCCAGCGTTCTGTTGTACTCATGTGCTCTTTCAAGTTTATCTGGGATTGCTACTTCTTGACGGTTCTCCTTGGCAGCCCTTAGTCTGAAACCCAAGCAACAAAGCAAAATGAGCATCGATCATGTATCCTGTGACTGTGACTCGGTCGATCCTGAAGCAGGCCTAGCCCACCTCACGGTCTTCGATGGTAGAATTGCGGCTGCAGGCTCTAACTGAGATGTTGACGGTTTTTTGCTGTCTGGCGTTTGGGCTTGGCACTGCAAAGCGAATTGGTTAGGCCGCCGCAGCGCTGCGGCAAGCGTTACCCGGGCCGCAGCTCCTGCCGTGGCGCGGTGCATAGAGATCACCGGGAGACCACAAGGAGACCAGCATGCGACAACGGATCGGAGAGGGCGGCCCTCAAGAGCATGGGCAATGCCATTACGCTTTCCGCCAAACAGAGGACCACGGCCAGAATGCCTGGCGAGATTCACGTTGCTCCGCCGCTCTGGCAATACTGGCGAATTCAGAAGTTTCGAGGCCAATGTATTGAAGTTTAGGATGAAACCCTGCAACCGGAGACATGCCCGCACAGATCCTTTGTAAACTTTCGAGCCCTGCCGGTCTCCTCGGCTCTCCTGGGTGAGTCTGGTCGTCCTGATCGTCGAGGTCGTAGTGGTTGTGGTTGTCCGGGTGGTCGTTGCAGTGTGTGGACGTCTATGACATAGTTGTTTATCTCCAGACAGTGTTGATCTGGGTAACTGGGTTTTCATGATCAGAGGAGTAGGTGTGTGGGGTTGCGGGGCCTTTGTAAACTCTGCGCGCAGATCCTGAGAAATGTAGCAATGCCAAGACAAAGCCTACGCCCGAAGCCATGCATAAACCCTGTGTAAGCCCTATATTACCCATGGGCCCCAGTTGCCCGAATAGTGGGTTACGGTTACTAGCGATATATATATATATATATCGCACCCTCGTGACCCACTATTGGGTATCCACAGCCGCGTAGATTTATTTTTATGGTCCATTTCTACTACGATCATGGAATTATCGGTGCCCAAACCCATGCTAGGTATGATCGTTTGGGGCCCAACTCCATAGCCGTAGTATATGTAGACACTTCTGGGTATCATCGAAGCCAGGTACAAGCATGCGATTGGTCAGAGTTCTCCGAGTGGCCAAGATCACTCGTGCGATACGCATCGTAAGGTGGGATCATTTAGGCACCAATCACCTAAATAGCAGGTTACCAACCATCTGTTTTGTACCACAGTAAGTTTAGGTCCAACCAGATTTGTTTGTTTTAATTCCCGAAGGCCCCATGTACACAAGCAGTATATGCTTTGGCCCCAGAGTACCCTTAGGGACTACTTTAAGGCCAAAGTTTATTACATAGAATTTGGGGGTGGGAGTTTCGTGTTGAGGGTCGCGATTCGATTAAACGCGCCTGCCGTCTACATGCTGCATCGGAAAGTTTGAACTGGAAATGAAATGCAGTGAAGCTTCTGGCCTCTGATTTGCCAACTTGAGGTTTGCGGGAACCGAGGAGCTCAATCAAAGAGCCTGAGTTCAGCGGGATTTCCTCGAAGTGTATGGCCGACCCAGCAACAGCACATAGAACAAACCCACACCCACTCATCCCTACAAACGCACTCACCCAGGCAGGTCATCTGCACAAACGTGCCAAGGGCCAATCTCAACCAGAGATCTTCATGTACCAGTTGTCGAGTCGTCAATGCGTATGTGGGATAAGATTGATAGGCTTGTGTAAGAATGTATGTGACAGAGAGACCAAGCAAGATAGGAAAAACCAGGAAAGCTATAGGGCTCTGCTTATTTAGTACCAAGACCCTCTCATAGTTCTTCAAAAGGCAACCTCAAAGTGCCCAGGACCCCAAATACCCTAGATACCGAACTTGCAGTGTATTGTACCTATAGTCTCCATTGTGGTTCCTATTGCCCCGTAGGATCCCGAACAAATAACTGGTTAAGCCCAAGCAAGGAAGTACAATGGGGACTATAGGTACCCTTTTAGAACCCTCACAGGAACTCAGCGCCGGTTTGTGGGTTGATGCCTTCTGCATCGGGTTTAGGGTTACATACATGTGTGCAGACATACAAACACATAGGGAAAAAGGGAGACATGCTAAGGTACCGGATAAATCTACATAGCTACAATGCGCATGTAAGCGTGTGTTGTGTTTATGCTGTTTGTGTATACACATACACACTCACACACACAGATATATATATATATACATACATATGCACATAGATATAGGTTCCTCCGTTTGTTCAAAAAGCAATGTATATATATATATATGTATATACATACACGCAGACACACAAATATATATATATGTGTGTATATATATATATGTGTATATACATATATATATATACATGCGTGAGAATATGTAATAATATGTATGTGCGAATACGCAAGCACACGCATGCATGTAGAGAGGTGGGAGTTTAGTTGTGTTTTTTCCTGTCGGTAGCTTTCGGGAAGCGGTTCTGCACCGCAGATATCTAGCCACGAGATAACCCCGAGCTCAATTCGCGAGCTCTGCAACTTGGACCCACTGTTTCAATTTTCGCCCAAAGCCTTAAACCCTACATCTAACCCCCGCAGGTTAGTGAAGTTTGTGCGCTCTCTGCGGACACTGTTGTATTGCATCGGGCGGACGCTGCGAGCCATGCCGCCTGGATACATGGGGCTGCAGAGCATAATGGACCGCTGGCATTGGTCCTACATTGGTCCTTCAGTAGGTTCTAGGATCCTGATTCATTCCAAGACATCTCCATTGTTTTCCTGTTCTACGCAGGTACATTTGTATTTGTTTCCTATTTGTTGACACCGTTTGTCATTTGGGAGTCAGAGATGGAAACCTCGGGTGCGCAGGAGCTGCTAGTCGATTCGTAGATGAGCTGAAGAGAGAGAGAGAGAGAGAGAGAGAGAGAGAGAGAGAGAGCGCGAGAGAGAGAGAGTGTGTGTGTGTGTCTGTGAGAGACTGAGAGTGAGAGTGAGAGTGAGAGTGAGTGAGTGTGTGTTTGTGTGGGCGGGCGGCTGTGCGCGATTTTCGCAGCGCGGCGATGATGACTTGCTCCTGCAGCGTTCCGGCGTTCATAGCAAAGAGCAGGCCTAGTAAACATAAGCCTCTGGATAGATGGCTAACTAGAAGATAGACAGATAGATAGAACACTGGATCGATAGATGGAGATAGAAAGACATATAGATAGGTATTCAACTACAAAGATACACAGACAGACGGATAGGCACGCAGGCAGTTAGGTAGTTGAAAGGATAGACAGATAGAAAGCAACATCGATAGATGGATAGCCAGCTGAGGCCTTGCATGTTGATTCAGCCCGTGGGCAATAAATAAGTGCGCTGACTTCTGGCATAGCTTTTCGCATCGCTAGAGACAGCAGCTGGATCTCTTAGGATTTGGTGCATTCCACTTAGTCGTTAGCACACAGGATCCCACTGGACACTTGAGTACATACAGTGCCGCAATTACTTGAGACTCTTCGAGAACTTTCTTGCAGTTGTCGGCAGTTCAACCAACAGTTCATAGATGCGTTTTCAGTTGAACTGCACCGTCTGCACGGTTCTTATAATTTAGCTGTGTGCATACTCCCGCATGAACGGCAGCCTTCCAGTTTGGGGATTACCGGTCCTTAGCACATTAGGGTTTGTGGGAGGTGGATTTGGAGTTGGGGGCTTTAAAATGGCAGACCCGAAGAGTCCCAGGGCGTACTACATATTCTTACATATGAACGTATGGCAGTACATATATCACATATCATTGCAGGTAAACAGGGTTATGTACAGATAAACTCATGAGTCTGAACCGTGGAAACCATACCAGAACCCGAAAGCTCTGGAAAGTGAGGCTTTGGTCGGGAATCCTGCTCCTTCTGCGAC
Source organism: Symbiodinium necroappetens (assembly GCA_905231915.1). Lineage (NCBI taxonomy): Eukaryota > Dinophyceae > Suessiales > Symbiodiniaceae > Symbiodinium > Symbiodinium necroappetens. The sequence goes on from CAJNJA010061230.1 coordinate 5,163, forward strand.
CTGTCGAACTTGCAACAACTTGGAGGTTCATGGGTAAGTATATGTGGAGGTTATAAGTAGGGTAACTAAAACTACTATACCTACAACCCATAGCAGGGGATATAACTCCCCATGAACCTCCGAGAAGCTTTCGGATGGGTGCCCTGTAAGCTGGGACGAGCATAGGAAGTTCAAGCCCCAAGCCTGGATCGCAACCCCGGTCCGTACCATGTTTTCACCAACACCCACTTGGAACCGAAATGCTAAAGTTCTTCAGCCTTGGTGTGTTAGGCCCTGAATCCCTAAAACCTAAACCCTAAACCCCTGAATCCTAAAACTCTAGCAGACAAGAGCGAGCCGGAAAGCTTGCATGGAACAGCACGGAAGGCCTTCCAGACAGACAGCCCAACCAGAATCCCTAAAACCAGAACCCTAAAAACTCTAGCCCCCTAACTTTCAACCCGAATGTTCAGGACAAGGGTATTGTACAATGATGGCAAGGCCAGGCCTAGTGTTGTGTTGTCGTGGATGTCAGGTTGCTCCTATCATAAATCATGGCCGAAGGCAATGTGCATCGGATACATTTGACGTTTTACTCGTTTCTGAGCAGTGACCTGAGGATAATCTTCCTTTTCGCATTGATCTTCACGGACATTACCACTGAATACCTGGCCGATCCCGTGCGGAACTGAGCACAGGGTTCCTGTGTCGAATGCTGTATATGGGCTTTGCGGACTGGAGTTTCGGACAGTGTAACTACCTTTCCAGATCTGAGTCAGTGGAGCCGCAACTCGGGCCAGACTGCAAATCTGGTAAACAATATACTCTTCAGTCGAACCTAACATGGCTGGACCTTTGGATTTCTGACTTCTTATCATGTAAAAGTCTGCTTGCTGCCTGCACGGGTGGACCACGGGTGGACGTAGCGCTTTGGTGGTGTGCAGCTGATGAGAAGAGCCTCCGTCTTTTGGAGTACCAGCACCATCCAGCTTCCTCGTTCGTAGGGTGCCCTAAACCCTAAACCCTGAAGCACCCCGCCCCCTGCTAGCCAGGCGCGAGATGACATGGTGGCAAACTACATCAAAGTGCGGTTTGGCGCGCTGGACTCTTCGATGTGGCTCGTCGCAGTGAGGATTTGGGGAAAGAGGGCACCTCAGCCACCCCGCAGACGGGCTTGCAGGATGTCGTTGTTGTTCAGAAGTAACCCCGCAAACCATAAAACCCGAACCACAAACCCGAATCCATGTACCCAAAGAGTATATATTTCGTCCACCAAAGTACCTATGTAGGATGGAAACCTATTTAATGCTTTTCAGCCCGACACTCCATGATGGTCCTTGTAGTAGATAGTAGGGTTTAGGGCTAAGGGTTTCGGGTTTCGGGTTCAGGGTTTAGGTGTATAGATCCTGAGCCTGACACCTAAATTCAGACGCTGTGAATGAGCGGAGTTCAGTCTTTTGGGGACCTTAAGATTCCAGCTTGCCGGCAACACACTCAAAGATCAAACTGAAAAGGCTAGGGTATAGGGGTTCGGGAGGACCTAGAAGCCCTAAAAATACCAAGGGGCCCCCATCTTACACCCCTTTGAGGCTGCAGGCCTTGAGCCTCAACCCCCTAAATTCCGAGCTTCGCCGAACGGCCTCGACCGCCCCCCCCCCCTCTCTGAGACCTACACCACAGCCCGAAACAGCCTCAACCCTGGAAGGAGCCATCTCAAGACCTTGAAGCCGCCAACGCCCTAAGTTTCCAAAAGCCGTCAGCCCTAAATCCCTGGGCCCTAGACTGCCTCGCGGCATAAAAAGCTCTATAAGCCCCTAAGCTTGACCCCAGTACACCACGCCAGCCATAAAGCACAAAAGCTCAAAAAACAAAGCCGCCTTGACCCTGGCTTTGAACACCCTTATAAGATCTTTGCAAAACCTGGTTGAAACCATGACAGTTACAATATCCTTACCAAGCCCTATAACTTGCAAGACTCTCGTAAAGCCCAAATAAACACACACATATATATATATATGTATGTATATGTATATACACCTAGGAAACCCTTCTGATAATTTTGAATGCCGATTGAGACCCAAGAAGCCCCAACAGCGAGCTCCGGAGGCCCGAACCCCCCAGCAGTTCTGTCCTGATATGGAATAAGCTCGCGAGGCCTTTATAGGGCCTTGAGCAGCAGTCTGGGTTCAGGGCCGTCAGCCAACTTTTGGTTTTTTGAGTTTTTAAAGTTACATTTATTGTTTCGGTTGAGGGATTTCACATTTGGAGGTTAAGCACTCTGCCCTCATGGCTGAACACCCTATAGTCCTACATCTGGTTGACACAAACGTGCCTAAGCTCTACACTCTGCCGAGCAAGGCACACCCTGTTTGCTTGCACCACCGGCGGTATCTCGGCCTTTCTGGACTATATCGGCTCATACGTGGGAGTTTCAGGAGATGAAGGGAGCTTGCTTTTGTTTTTTTGTAGAGCCGGAGTGGTAGGATCCTTAGTTTCTGAACCTCCCCATACCTAAACAAACCCCCAAAAGTAGGTAAAATAATGGCCGAAACCTACAAAAGGCTATTATTCTACATACTTTTGGGGGTCCAGGTAGAACCCTCAACAACAGCGGGTTTCGGGTTCTGGGTCCGGGAGTCGACGTGTCCCGATGTGCCCCCATGGGCTCCGTAGTGGCTCCTTTTTTCGGGATTACCTTATAGGACCCTATATATATATATATTAATATATTATAAGCCACAAAAAGGAAGTATAGCAACTATAATGGAGCCTTTGGGTCTATTAGGGGTTCCCAAAGGGGGTACTTTTTTGACCAGCCTTGCTAAGCTACACATGCAGATTCCCGGAAGGAGAGAAGAGATCGCTCCAGATAGTACAGGTTGATCTTCAGCTGAAGCTGAACGATGCGTTTCCTTTAGCATGAAATCAACACATAGGGCTGGAACAAGCTCAGCAAGATCAGCCGGCCTATGCAGCAGTGCAAAGCCGCTAGATTTCTTTGCAGCGCCGTCTCCATGACGTTGCAAACCCTATGAACCCTAAGCCCTAAGCCTCAAACCCTAAACCCGAAATTGGGTTGCATAAACCGCGTTGGTGCCAGTCCACGCTCCGATGCTGAACTTTGAAAGACAGGGACTGGTATAAAACAGAAGCCTAAGTAGCTACCAATATGCGAATCCTTTTCAGGGTTGAAGGTTTGGGGTTTATGGCCTCTTCTCTAGTTGTTGGTTGCTCTATTCTTGTATGACACTCTCGCATGTCACTCTAGCAAGCCTCGTCTAGTTGGCCCTCTTTGCCTGAATCCGTGCCTGCCTTGAGCGAGCGTGCGGGTCGAACCCACTAAAGCCCCAAGCCCTAAACCCTAAAGCCCTAAACCCCAAAATGCCCTAATTAAACCGGAACCCTAACCCCTAAACCCTTAACCTTTGCCCGCTATGCCAGCCGTGTGCGAGTGTGTGAGTCGAAACCCTTAACCCCCATTCCCCCGACACAAGGCCTAACTTGGATCGAAACTCGGGACAGCTTGGCCACGATCAACGAGCTATGGGGATTCCTCTTCGAGGCGAACTTTCTCCGAGGAATAAAGACTACAAGTAATTATTTTTTGCTACTATATAGTATGTTTTCAAACAACATTACTATTCTCCTGCTCGCCTGCGTATTCTGGCTAAGGTACTTACGCGCAAGCTTAGAGTTTATTGGTCATGCTTCCTTTGATGCAATTGGTGGGGGGCCCAGGTGCTAGAACTTACACTTCTTCTTGAAATTCAATCTGCATAGCAAATCAGTGAATACTCTAACATGAATTAATATGCTGCTAATACTCTCGGCAATGGTATCCTTTTCGCACTGCTTCTACTATTAACAGCCAATACTGCGGTGCAAACTCGTCCGCACTGTAAACAGCATGATTAGTGCAGCCAGTGCAGCCACATAGTACTTAACCGGTGGTCATATGCTTGTTAACTCTTAGTAGTTTAGTTTCCTGAGCACTCGAACCTTACACATTGCCCTTTTTCAAAAGTTTTATTGGAAATGCGCATATGTGCAGTACTCATGAGATTATTGGGACAGAGATTCTCTCAGAATGTACCACGTTGTTCGTGTCATGTGTGCTCCAGTGCTCCAGACTGATTGTATTGTGTGCTGGTACGGAACATGTGTTTTGCTCTTGATAAGTATTCTTCGTGCAAGCAGTCTTCCTTGAATAACGTTAATGCAAATAGCTGTAGTTAATAACCGCCTGCTCTAGAAAACAAGGTGCGACCAGGAATAGTATGTGTGGGTGTGTTTGTGGATTCGCCCTCTGTAGCGTAACATCCAAGCGTGTTCATACCGTGGCATTGCTAGCACAGCATTCCGTAGGAGAGTGTTGTCCGGTATATATGGTTATATAAGACAGATTCATGTATCATTATGGGAGGAAGGTCATACTCGGGATCCGACATGGCAAACTTAAGACTGGTAATTGTATGCATATGTACGTACATCACGGATGGTCGCCGCTGCAATCTCGGGCGAGATATCGTCTTGCGATTTTGTCTGACTCTGTTGTATGATCTCAATAGTCCTTGTCTAGAAGCATAGAACAGACACTTTCTTGTACGTGTGTCATAAGAGCTGTCTAGAAGCATGAAACAGACACTTTTCTTGCACTTGTCATGAAAGCAAGACAATGACCATCTCAGGTTTGCATTTTTTCATACTTGGTTACATGTACGCAACCTTCATGTTTGGCATGTTCATAAATTGTAGAAAAGTAATGTAAAGCTTATTGGATATAGAGTGTCGACATCTACACTGACAGAGGCCTATCTCATTGTCTTTATATATTTGTTCGTTCCCAGGCGCATATAGTCGCAGTTCCAGATGTAGCATGGAATACACCCGTGGGTTCTGACAAGCGATCTAGAACAACATTGATATTCTTATCTACCTGCATCTGTAACGTTAGTCCTGTCGTGCTCGCCCAATCGCTGAATGTCTACGTATCTTTTTTGGTGTTGCATGTAATGCATGGTCATGTACACAACCATGATGTCGCAGGAAGAGGCCTACATAAGGAAGTTTTGAAATTAGGACAGCTAAGGTACGATATACAAAAGCACAGCGATATATATATACATATATTTATACATGTATATATATATATACATATATATGTATATGTATATATATATATATACATGTATATATATATATATACATACACATGTACATGTCATATACATATACACACAAACATATATATATATATACACGTACATGTACCATGGGGAATCTCCCATTGTACTCTCGCGTGCGTTGCCACCGTAATGTGTTCTCGAAAACCTTATGTTTGATTCGGTGTGTGTGTGTGTGCGCGCTTGCCTTACGAGTTTCTGTTGCGCAAAACATGATGGTTGGCAGCCTCCTTAGGTTTAACTCGTGAGCATCAAGTGTGAAATGTCGATATCTACGCGGGCCAATGGATACATTTCTCCATAAAGCACCCTAACTCGGTCTATGCACCCGCATATAGGTAGATTTCTACATATATAGCATTGAACTTCCCCTGAGCCTCTGTCTGTAAAATAACACTTATGGTAGTATTAATATCATGGAACGGATCTGTGACAGAAAACGCCTCCAAACCGTGTAGGGTCTTGCACATGAATAAACTACATTGTCTGACATGCGCACATAGTAATTATACACTCGGGCGCACATATGAGCGAACATAGCCGATAGCAGTCCTTCCGATGAGCAAACACAGAGATCTCTGTCTCTTCTCTTTTACATATATATATATATGTACACATATATATATATATGTACACATATATATATATATGTGCATACCTATCTATCTAAACACACACGCACACACGCGCGCACACACACACACACACTCACGCGCATATATATATATATATATATGAGAGAGAGAGAGGCACCTTTAGCGTCTATTTGACGCCTTGAGTTGGTTACTATAGATCATACTATGCAAAATAAATACAACACTGAAAATAGTTTCAACATGTTGGTTTTAGCTAGTTTGATTGTTTACCTATTTAGATTTTGTTGATTGTTTAAATAGGGGAAATCCATAGATGAAGCCAGGGATTTGAATTGTTTTAGTTATTTCGGCACTAAAGTATTTCAGTTAAATCAACAAAATCATACCTAGCGATTTAAATAAGCAAAATATATGAAGTTAACAATAAGTAAAGTAAGGGCTTTGACTATTTTCGTTATTTTAATTATTTGGGCACCAAAATATTGTAATATACTCACTGCTCTAACCCCCACCCCCTCACGCAATCACCTTCATCATTCTCATCTTAGTCATCATCTTCCTCATCTTCCAGCCCAGTCCCCCAGCCCGCATCTCTTACTTAGATAATTGAAACAAGTCAAATAGTGGTGGAACATTCGAAGCAAAATCAATCGCATCAGTTTGTTATTAGCAACTGGTTGGCAAAATTTGCTGATAATTGGCTGTTTCCTGATTTAACTATACCCACGAACAAGTCAATCGCAGCAGATTTTGCCCAAGGATCGGTTGGCCAAAGCTCCGACATTAAACATGCAAGGTGTTGTGTAAACGATTGTCTCCCTTCAACAACAAAGCAAGGCTTTGTTATAAACTCTTATCGTTTTCCGGCAACAAAAAGTTGTAAGGAACGCATTTTCTTCGTAAGCCCGAGTCCTCCGCAAACATTAAAGCACAAACTTTTTTTGTAAACCCATGTTTGTTCCTATCATTGTTGTACGTGTTACCTTACGAACAACATTCCTACCATGACACCGTTTGCTATGATGTTGATGGTACCTTTTGTCCATGATTGCCGTTGTTCAAACTGCTTCCTTGTGCTTGATTTGCCTGGGACGTTTTACGAGTATTGGTATATCACTTTTGACATCAAAGATGTGAGGATAATAATTACTAACTGCTAGTCGTATGGATTGCAGTTGTTGTTGTTGTTGTTGATGTCTGTTGTTGTTGTTGTTGCTGCTGCTGTGGTGGATGAAAGACCAGGTCCAATGAGGGGGACACTGCTTGGAGTTCACCACCCCATCTTCTTCGTCATCATACCACTTCCCCTTTATTCAGTCATTATGTTCTATCTCCCCATCCCCCCTATTAAAAAAGCACTTAACCTCTCCTTTTTCGAACTTTCTCGTGTCATCCTCATCGTCAACATCTTTTTTCTCACATCAGGTGACTCTGTGTTTGCTGTTGTTGTTGATGGTGGTGTTGATGTTGTTGAAAAGTAAAGTCCGACTGACACTAAGACAGAGACAACAAGAACAGATAAGGGGGTACTGCTTGCGACCGACGGTTTCAAGTTCATGAACACAAGGGACAGTGGAGGATTGGAAGAGGATCATCGCCAGAAGCTCCAATATTCAATTTGTCTCGTCTCATTGTCATCATCAACATCTTCAGTACGTACCTCTGTCGTATGATTCCGTAGTTTTGAATGGTTTTTGTTGTTTTTGTTATTGTCGTGCTGTTGTTGTTATTGTCGTCGTCGCTGTAGTTGTGCTGCTGTTGCTGAAGAAAGGCAAAGTCCGACTGACACGACAACATATAGCATACAAGAACGGATACAGACGACACTGCTTGCGAGAGATCATGCCCCATCCCCGTCCTTTGATCTGTGTGACCTACCTCCCCATCCCCTGTCAATCCTCGAAGCTTCTCGTCTCGTACTCGTTTTTACCATATTCATCATTTGTTTCTGCGGTTGTTGTTGCTGCTGTTGCTGTCATTGCTGTTGGTGTTGGTGTGGATGTTGGTGTTGTTTACCCCCCGACTAACAAAGGGGCCTGGGACATAAAGTCGAGTACTTCCACTAAACTTCGTTGCTTTTCTACCAATACAGGTTAGTACGTGGGAGGCTTTTAGGGATGCTGCTGCAGAGAGCTGCAGGAATACGGCTTGAAAGAATCAGAGCTACACGCTCTCACTCGCTATGCTTCCTGCTGCGGCTACCGTTCCTTTGCTGCCGAGTCTCTAGAGAGAAGCAAGCAAGCTTGGGGAGGAGCACTCCTTTTCGCCAAGAGGATGCTAAGAGCCAGGCTCGTGGTCAGTTCTAGTGTGCAGGAATACCAGTCCGTCACCGTCATGATCGAGGACACCGCTTTTTCTTGCATTTACCAGCCGCCTGACGGACCACGCTTACCTCTGGAACATTTTCAGGAAGTGCAAGTTCTCCTTCCACGAGGCTGCCACTGGCTCCGCACACGTGACTTACTGGAATGATGAGCCTGCAAAGAACTTCTACTACGAAAGCTTCGCCGGCGACGGCCTCCAGGCTCTTGCAGTTTGTGTTGAAAAGCAAAAGATGTTACCGGCGCGACGGGGGGGACCAGAACTTTGGACTACATCGTAATCATCTCGCGGTGCCACATTTCTCCACCTGCCTTCTATCGCAACTCCTTTTCGAACCATGAAACATTGCAGTTCGTGGTCTCTGTTGAGGTGTTGCAGGACTCCGAAGCAGTGAGAGTGCGTAAGACCGATGACTTGTCCTTCGACTCTTCCATGTCGGTAGAAGTTTGGAAGCAAACCATGGTCTTTGGCTGGACTCGTGGCTACTCTCAAAGTGCCTATGCAGGAAATTTCCACACGGCACCCGCAGATGACCGCTCGAAGCTTTGTGGATGATAGAAGCTGGTCTACCCGCTTCAGCGGCGGAAACAGTGGAAGTCAATGTGAGTGGCACTCTTGGTCCGGCAAGCTTGGGTTGCAAGAAAGCAAAAGCAAGACGCAGTTCTTCGATGGTGATCAGAGTTGCGAGAAAGCTCTGTTGAGAAATGGCACTAAAGAGCAGCAAATCAGCTGCTCTCCCTGTTTTCAAGAGCACCGCCCAGCGTACAAATACGCCAAAAGAGGAGGAGCGTCTCTGCAAGTCCCTGAACAAGCTGCGCACGAAGATGCAGTTCAGACAGTTTGGTGTCACTGTGCGCAGGGCCCTCAACGAACCGAAGCGCGCATGTGTGCACCTGCGAAATATTTTGAGAGGCCATCGCACTAATTTGTTGTTTCGCATCTTGGAACTAAACGTCTTGGCTGCCCGAAGATGCGCTCTCAAGTTTCCTGATGGCAAACCGTGCACTTGGCATGACAAGCAGGGCTGGGCTACCACCGTTGATCAAACACTCGCAAATTTGTTGGGAGCTTTTTGCTGGAAGCACACGCAGATAGAATCCCATTTTCTCTCTTGACCGTGGTGAGAGAAACTTCGCAACAGATAAGGGCCTTCTTACTCACCTCCTGCGTGAAGCGTGGACGCGTTCAAAGTGGGATGCTTGGCACTCCTCAAGCAGAAATGATGCCACTGCTTGTGCCCATCAACGTTACAGTGAACGTCGATGCACGCTTGCGAGACAAGCGGCTCAAAGAGACCACGCAACTTGTGGTTTTCTTTCTGGCGCTTTTGCTAGTCTGCTGGTCCTGCAGCATTTATGAGAGATGACAGTTCTTCGAGCTTTGCGGACTGGAGGTCCCTACAACTGAACATCTCCTCTGGTCAGTCAATGTCCCTCCATTGAAGGCACTAGACCTCGTAAGCCTTGTGACTCTTTGAAACAACGTTTGGCATGGTCGATGGGGCGTTCTTCCCACGATGCGATCACTCACCATTGTCTCGAGGTTCGCTCAGTTCGCTCCACTGCTCTGTCTGCCAGGTGGCGTTCAGCCACTAGTGTTGTGGATGCGGAGGGGTTGTCGTCCCCTCTGGATGAGTCACTTGCCTGGTCATTGCCTGGTGCGGGTGCTCGTCTACAAAGAGTTTGATGCATATTATATATATACACACATTTCTATTTTGCATTCATTTTCTTACATGTTTGTAGCAATAGTTTTTGCATATGTATGTGATTTCTGTTTGCTAGTTTTAGCAGGTTTTTTAGGTTTATGTATCGGCGAATTTAAAGCTGTACAATGTGAGACATCATAACATTATCTGGCCAGGTATGGTATACTATGATATATTACAGCGGAATATAGCATAGTATAACACAATAAAAGATGACATGTTTACTCATTCAAGCGAATATGATGTAACATATCATGTTCTACTGTTTTGTCATATTGTATATTACAATATGCTTTGTTGCAATATTTTTCAGTTGTATTATATCACAATCTCATGCTATATCAGTGTGCAGCACAATATAGCATAGCATGAACAATACAATACAGCGTGGCCCGGTATCAAAATGGCATTCTATAATGTACAATAACGCAATGTAGCCTGATGTCACATGACCAAATGTATAAAAGCAGTTAGATCAGTGTTACATGATGCAGTATCATGACTTGTAGTATTACCCAATGTCACATAACATTGTATAATATTGCCCTATGTTTATGTATTTACTATATGCTTGCATTGTTGTGATGAGTCGTTGAACGTTGAAACCATTACAACACGTCTATGCCACAGCGATTTCGTTCCGGTGGTGACACCATGGTTGCTCAGCAAGCTACAGACATTTAAATCATTTAAAGAACAGATGTTGCCGGGAATGGTACGACTGTGATCTCCCATGAGTTGAGTCGAGCGAGTGTTGAATGTTTCTGCAATGCAGCCTGCTCCCGTTTATCAATGCCTCCGCCAGCAAAGAGTCACATCTCCCTGACTGTGTCCACAGCTTGCATTTTTTGTCAGGGCTATATTGCTTTCTGTATGTTCGCAGTCCTCAATGCATCTTGGCCGCATCGACCTTGATTCAGGTGACGTGGCAACGGCAGGCGAACAGACCATGTTCATGTGTTGGAATCAAGTTCTGCATGGGTCAATACCCTGAACAGACCATGCTCCGATACAAGATACTGACATCCTCAAGTGCCTATACAGTAACCCTTTCACGCCTTGGGCGAGTGTTTGCTATATCAGGACATAGGCCACTTAGGGATGACAGTAGAACCCTCAAGTTGCGCTCTGTCAGTGGAGTCAGCAGCTACCCACATATGCTCTATTGTAGTTCCTTTTGTTGGGGTACCTTATAGCATCCTAAATCAAAAAGGAAGTACAATGGAGCCTACGAGTAACTGGCACTGAAATCGTATTTTTTCTACATCAGTGTTTTGCCTAAGTGCCCAGTTGCCCGTATGGTGAGTTACCGGCTCTTGGATACTATGTCACGTAGCCATCCACTATTCTTGTAAATGGACCCTAAACCCTATAAACCCTAAACAGGCCCAGAACCCAAACCTGGCGTTGCATGAGATGTATGGGTCTGAGAGTTTGCGGACTGAGGTCATGACGGGAGTCTTGGCTGTTGTTGAGTACGTGCAATCGCTGTTTCTGCGCATGCAGACGTAAGCCGAATAATTGTAGAAAGCAGACGGATCGGCGCATAGCCCTGTTGTCAACATAACGCAGCAAGCCCCTTCTGCGTCGAGGTAAATGGCATTCCCAGTCCTGTTGCCCAGGTTGTTCATCTAGGTTATGCACGCTTGCATATTCAAGCTGAGTTGAATTTTCTGAAGCTGCCACAGGTCTCTCCCGCATTCAGCTGTGCCTGCTTTCCTCGCGTAGATGGTTGCCCTTCCGTTAGGCAAAAGCTCACGGGGGGTTTGTCCTTTTGGGGTTTCTGAGTTAGCTCCAGCAACACATCAGGCGTATTCTGCCAGTCAGCGATTGAGTCTGCTGCGCCTTGGCGTCAAACTCGAGCCATTTCTTCTCGTCGTGTTGTTTGTCACTGCGAAACAGCGTTCAGCTAATGCCCTTGAAGCCAGACTGTCTAAGGAAAGAGACCACGAGATGATTCTGTCAAACATTGCCCAGGAAAAAGCGTCACCCGGCCAGTGTGGCGGATGCCATCTCCGACTTAAACTGGTTATGTGCCGGTTATATCATATGCGCCAGCAACTTGCTTCGGGCATGCAAATCTTCCGACTTGGCTTCGGTCTTGTGTCTGTGCCCTCGGTCCCAAAATGTCGACGGATTTTGTAGTCTGGACGATGCGCTGGACACAGTAGGGTATCAACCCTGAAACAGATAGTGTTTAGGGGTTCAATCTATGTAACTATAAGGCAGCATTTGCGTTTGTGCTGAGTGTTCCATCGCATCTCCTCGACCCAAAACCGTGACCTTGTTTTGTTCAAGGGCAGCCTCATGCCTATACGAAATGTAAGGCAACTACAAAGACTCAATATTGATATGAATCCAGAGATACTAGTACCGTTTTCTGTGACTCAACCCAAATTCCTGCTTTGCGGATCCCGCTTGTCCGCGACATCCCGAAGCCTGACCGTAATTGCATGTAATTACCTATGTAGGGCTTGTAGAGTCTTGGGATTCTCTCTTGCTTTACCTCGTTGTGGTCACCTGGTTGTTTGCCGTAGGGCCCTGAGCATGAACCGTGTTGTCCCCAACAACAACCCATGCGGCACAGAGCAAGCGGAACATGTTTCTGTACTTTGCGTGTGCTGCCCCTGCAACTGCCTCGCATCGACAGAAACGGCCTTGCCGCAAAAACTTTGCACATCAGTCTTGCATGCAGTGCAAGACAAAACATTGCAAAATCACGAAGAGGAAGAAGCGTAAACCTCAGGAAGTATTTCCGTGCCGTGCGCCGACTTTTTCAACATCTGGATGCAAATTCGGATGGAGGCGGGGTTGGATTGGGTTCGTTGATTATGGTATCCTTGGCTGCTTCCGTACCTAAGGTTTGGGCCATATTTCGGCACATGGTTGCAGAGCTGAGGCAATTCTGTTGAGGCTCAAACCTGAAAAGCCTATAACCCAAACTGGTGCATGGTTGTCGCAGGCCTGTCTCAGGTCGTCCACCTGGTGCCCAACATCAGTGTGACTACAGAATTGGAACAGAATCGTGCGCAGACCCTCAAGTCGCAGAATGTTTCCTTTTGCTGACCTCTTGTATTTGCGGCCCTATACCAAGACAACATGCGAACCAACCGAAGAAGTACAATTTAGGGCGTATTTAGCGTTTCGAGCAACAAGTCAGATGTTGCTCGGCTGGAGCCTTTTCTGTTAACCGTGCTCGAGTTCTTTGCATGCATGGTGGTCCTTGCATCGAGATTGCACAGGTGTCGTTCCGGGTAATTAATGACCAACTAAACCCCGACACAAGCCCTAACACCTGATCAGGAAGTCTCTATAGACCCTAAACCCCAAGACCTTTACCCTTAATGCGCATCTGAATCCTCTAAACCTATTCCCCGCCAAATCCTCTAAGATTTCCAGTGCCGATAGGAACTCTACAGCCGCTGAGCCCTAAAGCCGAGTTGCGAGAAGCCAACCCTAAATCCTAAACCCTAAACCCTTATAAACCCTAAATCCTAAATCCTAAACCCTTATAAACCCTAAACCCTAAACCCTAAGCAGCCTCGCCTGCAGAGTCCGAGTTGCGAGAGTGCAAGCCCTACCTATAGTCTCCATGGTGGTTCCTTTTTTTGGTTTAACCAATTCTACATTTAAGGATCCTACAAGGTAAACCCAAAAGGGAACTACAATGGGGACTATAGGTAAAGCCGTAGACCCGAAGCGGCAAGGCCCCAAAGCCCAAAACCCCTCGCGTCGTACCAGGAACCTCGCCCAGGCATGACCGAGTGTGAGTGCGGAAATGGCCCAAAATCTGCATTCCCCTTGACCCTACACCCTACACACCTCAACTCTAAACACTAAAACCCCTAAACCCTAAACGCTATAAGACCTACACCCCTAAACCCTAAAATGCCTACACCCTAACCCCTAAACCCCTACACTCAAAACGAAGGCGTGACCATCAAAGAGTTCCAGGATGCCTGGAAGGCTCGCGGCTCTAGACTTTAGGGGTCTACTGGGGTTCCTGGTGTTGCTTTAGGGTTTAGGGTTTACAAGGTTTATGTCTGGCTAGACTTGAGTCCAGTGGCAAAAGGGTTTACAAGGTTTCAGGGTGACTTTGTTCTTCAGATTGTTGTGCTTTACGGTTTGCGAAGAGCGGACAGTGTAGGCCGCTCCCCTAAGTAGGGCTTAGGATATGGATCCCGCCCCATTTACTCAAGGGTCTACATCAGGGCTTCAATGGCTGAGTGGGTTTAAGATTAACTTCCCCAAACCCAAAACTGTATTTAAGATTGACTTCCCCAAACCCAAGACCATGTTCAAGATGAGCTTCCCCAAACCCAAAACCGTCTTCTGGATTTTGAACGGCATAAGACTTAGGGGTTTTAGGGCTTCGGGTCTGTCGGTGCAGGGGAGACTTTGGGGCTTTGGGGTTGAGGGCTCGGGTCCCGCTTTGGGGGGTTCTTAAAGCGTAAAGCTTAAGGGTAGGCCTTAACCCCACAGAACCTACGTTGTTGAGGGCTTTTTCTTTTAAGGAAATCCGACTTCAGAGCCCAAAAAAGATAGGTGATTTAAGGCTCAGATTGGCCATTGGATGTTGTCGGAAATATGACTGGGGCTTCGATCCGAGGATCAAAGATCGAGGGCGTCGGATAAAGTGCATTCCTTTACGTCAGAGCCTGCTGCAGGAAGTTTGTGGAGAGTTGCTCACCTTGCACCTAATCTTTGGTGTCCAGAGGTCCATCCCAGCTTGCTTGACAGATGTTTCAACTCTCTTTTCACGAATCCCAAACCCTTGCATCCTGACCCAAACCCCGCGACCCGACATAAACCTGAAACCCTCCTATGGGGACCAGAAACTACCTTAGTCTCTGGTCACGACGTCGAAGTACCGACGCAGTCGACGCGCATCTGTTTGGCATTGTGAGTCGCCCACATCTCGCCTGGCTTGCCTAGTTTGTGAGTGCTGAAGCCTGATCTAAGGGTGTGAGACTTCTGAACATTGAGGTTCCCACGAGAACCATTTGTAACGAATCCAGATTCTGGGAGGACCCTAGAAAGAGCCCAGACACTCGGTATGCAAAGGAAGGAACAAAAAACTCGTGGTTTGGGGGGTTTAGTATTTAGGGCTAGTTTCGGGGGTTTAAGCTCAGTTTAGAGCACTGAAACTGTTCAGTCGTGCTTTGCCTCCTCGTCTCGTGATTTATTTAGCATGGCATCCGGCCTACTTGGCTCGCAATGCGGGGTGTCCGAAAAGGATACAACGTTCTGCCACGTATATGCCAACAACAAACGTTAAACAAGTATCTCCAACCGTTCAGGATCCAAGCCTCATTGCGATCTTCGATGCATTGGAGATCAACGCAGCTGCCAGAGTCCCAGAGTTTGAGATGTAAGACCCCAAACCCTAACCCCTAAACCCTAAACTCTAAACCCCTAAACCCTAAACCGCAGTGTCCTTGCTTATAGGAAGGCTTGCTGTGGCTCCTTGGGTCCATTAGGGTCTATAGGGTCCCCAATTCCTCCAATCACAAAGCCTGAATCCCCCAACAGCTTACCCCCTGAGCCGCGAACCGTGGGTCCCACAGCCTTTTGGGCCTGCCATGCATGTGCCTAACGCAACCTACACACACATCTATATAGAAGTCCTAAATCCATCAGCCCCATGTTCCGAAGCCCTCTTTACTTTGTCCTGAAACCACTGAGAAACCCCGAGGATGCTTGGGCGCTTTTCGCTCAATTAGACAGAGATGGCGACCACGAAGTGGACGCCAAGCGAAGTGGGAATTCAGGGTTTAGGGCTTAAAGGCTTTGGTTGGATTTTTGGGGGGACTTTGGGGATAGGTGTTTATGGCTCGGGGAGGCTGCCATGACGTCGGAGTGCGTCCTCTACCATCGCCTACTTTTTGTTGTTGTTCCCCCTAGATGATTTGCATTAGGCCTTGCAAGAATTCGGTAGCAGTAGGTCAAGATACGGCATGTTGGGGTTGAGCATGCGTTTTGAAGGTCATGATTAGTGTGACCATTAGTTCAGTATGCCGTTTCTGATCAAGTTCAGCACTGATCGATGATCGAAGTTTATTGGTTGGTCTCTGTTCATTATCGCTGGGCCAACCCCCTCCCCTAAAACCAGCCTATTAGACCAGCCTAACATACCATAGGCATACCATAGGCAAGACATTCATGCCATCCTCTGTGCAGCGAATCCTGTGTCTCTGTTCTACGAAGGCAGGTAGTGGAGCTTCAGTGGGAAAGGGACTAGCAACAACAACACAACAATTAGTATCCTGATCGCATCTTTCTTCTGACATTTACTATCGATTGAGTATGGGCGGATGCCCCAGTTGTCAAAGTAGTCCTATGTGGTGCGTTGTTCACGAAACCGCAAAACCCCCAGGAGATGTTTGGCCTTCCCAATTACGGTTGACCTGCGTTTTGAGGAAGTGATGTTGTGATTGTTTCTGGCTGGGTGTGTTGCGTGAAAACCTTTAGAACCGCTCCCCGGTGGTCCTATAGGGGTCCGAATAATTACCGGACTTTATTGCCAATCGTATTCCTCAGTCCTTAATTCTAAATATTACGGCCCCTATAGTACTTCAACTGACACTTGGTTGACCGGTCCTGATATGAGCCGAGCTGGTGTCCGAATCTCCACTGTAGCAAAGTGAATGTGGAATTCGAAGATGCTGATCAGACTAGACTCGGGTTTAGGAGTTTAGGGTTAAGACTAGACCATTTAGTGTGCAGCAGCAACTCTATGCCATCGCTCCACTGCTGATTTGTTTCAATTTGGTTTTGGTGGATTACTTTAAAGTCAAGGGTGTCGAGGGTTTGACATCCGCCCTTTTTCCATCACGTGGCACACATGGAAAAACAGTAGGTACCACGGAGACTAAACTGGCCCCCAAATATACGGATCCATTATAAGGCATAAGGTACTCCTCAAACCCAGACTGCCAAATCTAGCTCGAAGCCGTGTGTTCCTTCTCGTGGCCAAACCTCAATCTCTCCTGAACCTATGTTGCTCCCGAGGATGTCAACGAGTTTCTCGAAGGATGCATGCTCCTCTGCTTCCACACATCCCCACTCCCGAATCCGTAAACCTTCTGCACGAAAACCAGCACTACACCCCAAACTGCGAAAGTGTGAAGCTTTGCAACTCAGCAACTCAAGGATAAGGTTCAGGGTTTAGGAATAAGGGTTTGGGAGTTCAGGTTGGGTCAGGCACAGGGTCAAGGGCTTAGGGTTGTTTGCTCGTTCTGGGACACTGAACATCACGCAGGTTTGTCCACAGAAACGAGTTACTACTGTCCAGGATCTAGTCTGGGAGACCATGAAGCTATCCATTTCATGTATACTGTGACAACTAAGTACATTGCGCATGTTCATGCTTCTGTATGTCTACGTACTTAGCTACACAGCAACCATTAGAGTTCCTGCTAGCCAGTAATCATGTCCTTGTAGGCATGTGCCATGCGCATGTATTGAGCGCATGCTAGGCACGATGGCTCCAAGAAGCCGTTCACATTTGCGTGCGACTTTGGGTCCTGAAAGTGCGGGATCGACACCTGAAGGCATGATTAGGTTTAGAGCTGGCGGTTTATTCGAAAGTATACTGCCTGGATCTGCTTCCTTGGGCAGCTTGACAAATACATGACATTTTGGTAGATCTAGGGAAGTGGACTAACTGACGGTTTCGCTGTTGCTTGCCAGGCAAGTAGCACAGCAACCAGCAGCATACCCTAACCCCCCAGGTACTTACTATATAGGGTACTAGAGCCCCTAGGGCCGTGTATAGTAGGTACCTGGGGGGTTAGGGATATGGGAGAAATACATGCAAAGGCCTTCGACCACGAGTTTTCCACACTTAAGCCAAAGGCCAGAAATGCCAATCCCTAGAATGCCAGAGATGCTGAAGATAGCCGATCTCAATATCTGGTGTATCTCTCAACTTGCACCCTAAGTGCTCGACCGCACAGCCCTAAATCCTAAATCCTACAAACCCTAAACTTAAACCCTATGCCTATTCGCTCCATATATCATAAGATGTCGTAACCCACCCTAAACCTTCAAAGCTGAAGCCTCACGACCTAACCCTTTAAAGGAACCCGGTTCCAATCATTCAGGCCTCTCTATTCTTGCTAGAACCCTATAAGCCCAAAACCCTTCTACCGTCAGGCTACTCAAAGGGCCTGCGCGGTCCATCGATGTCATCTGCATCAAGAAGGATTTGCCCTGGGTTTTAGGGCTTGGGGTTTTTGGAAAGACGTTTCGAATGCCTGGGCCTGGGAGGGAGAGAGAGAGAGAGAGAGAGAGAGGGTTTAGGGCTTAGGGACAGGGAATCAGGGATCCGTGTGTAGCAGCAGCTGGCCGGGGACCCAGTTGCGTAGTGCTTGTTGCTGTAAAGTGCCCAGCTGTTGTGCATGCAGTCATGTTGTAGTGTCATGTTTCCTTGTCTGAACGTCGGGGGGCACAGTGCAGCCGACAACGAGCCTGCAATAAGCAGCGAGCTCGCGCACCAGAACCGGTTTGGTGCTCAGGATGAGGCCTGGGGGTTGTTCAGGTTCAGTACAGGGTTGTGGGGTTCTAACAGTTGCGCGAAAGGGGGCCTCATCCTTTAAAGACGTCTTACCTGAGACCACGGCGGACAGGGCGCGCCCGCGCGCGG
>CAJNJA010061241.1:13280-23595 GCA_905231915.1 Symbiodinium necroappetens
AGGGGTTTGAGATTTAGGATTTAAGGTTTAGGATTTAGGGTTTACGATTTAGGGTTTAGAGTTTAGGGTTTAGGGTTTAGAGTTTATAGGGCTTAGGACTTAGACCCTAAAACGTGAACCTCCAGATCCCAATGAAGGGGCCTTGACTTGAGAATTAGAAATCGAAAACGGGCCTTGGGCTTCTTTGTCTATAGCAGAACGACGGTTGATGATATGTATCCTGCATTACCCATAGTAAAGAATATGCCATAAATCCCAGAGTTTAGGGTCCTTAAGGTAATGCAGGATTTATATCATCAACCGTATCAGAAGGAACCCTGGGGAAGATTCATTTTGGTTTCTATAGTAGACCCTAACCCCTAAAGCTCAAAGGCGGCAAACCCCAAACCTCGGGGGCTAAAGCTAAAGCCCTGCCGGCACCTCCTAAGCTCCCTTCAATAAAGCCTTTCTGGTCCTCAATGTGTGTATTGAGGGTTTTGATGGTTTCATGGAGGGTAGGTGGGGGGCGCTGGTAGAGCCTCAAGCGACAACCCAAAGCTTAGAGGGTTTAGGGCTCCAAGGGTTTCAGGGTTTAGGGTTTACAGGGAAAGGGTTTCAGGGTTTGGGGCTCAAAGGGTTTCAGGGTTTAGGGCTCCAAGGGTTTCAGGGTTTAGCGTTTAGGGACATTCGGGACATCAGGTCTTAATTAGGGTCGGGGGATGGTTCTGGGGTTGAGGGTCCTTGGAATCAAGGTTATGGATTCCGGGTGTGGGGTTTAGGGTGAAAGTATTGGGGCTGTTGGGAGTAGGGTTTAGGATTTGCAGGCTAAGGAAAGGGGTGGGGGGGGGGCGTTCTGGGCTTAGGGGTTGACAGGTTCAGAAAACGGACTCTCACCTAAACTCTAAACCCTAAAGCCTCCAAACACCCTGAAGGTAGGAGGAGAGCGGTAGGCAGAAAGAGTAGTGGTTTAGAGGGCTTTGGAATCGAGCTAGCGGATCGAGGTTTAGGGTTAATCCTTGAGCCTTAAAAGCCTGGTAGGGTTTAGTTTAGGGTTTAGGGCTTAGGGCTTAGGGTTTAGGATGTCCGCCAAGTTGCGCGCTCTACGTAGATGCACGTTTTCACCGTGTTCAGCCACATCGAAGCGCGGAAAATGGAGGATGCGCGCACAGAGCCCTCCCTACATGTGCTCTACATAGTAGGATCCCTAAACTTTATATGGGTAGTTCTCTAAATTGGGTCCCTTTTCGCCCCCCTATATAAATAAATAAATATATATATATATGTATATTATAACAATACATATATATATACACACACACACGCATGTATACGTATAAATAAATAAATAAATACATATATATATATATTAATATAACATTATTAATAGTAATAACAATAATAATTAATATTTTTTATTATGTACTTATTTGTTTATGTATTTATTTATTTCATGGCACCCCTTAAAGGGACCCCAATTCCTTATAGCTCAGCCGGCTAGAAAAGTTTATGGATCCCTGAAATCCTCCACCCTAGAGCAACCCTAATCCCATCGTTCTACGCACTCCTGAATACGACATTTGGTGTGATTTGCTGAAATCTCGAGATGGAACTCAAGCAAGAACGGGCGTTGGAGACGCGCCGTTGAAAGAGACCGTTAAGGGGTTCTTGGTAGCTGAATGAGTACACTTGAAACATTTCGGGATAATACATAGGATCCCTTATAGAACTGAACATGCACAATTTTTTGTGCTTACGAACTCAGCAGCTAAAGGTTGCTTTAAAGGGAACCCGGAAAGGATCCCTTAAAGGGAACCCTTAAAGGAGCCCAGGAACTCTCAAAGGATCTCTGAAAGGAACCCTTGCAGGATCCCCAAAAAAGGAACCCATACAGAAACCCTGAAAGGGTTTAGGGCAAAGGGAACCCACAAAGGAACCCTTAAAGGGCTTAGGGCTTAGGGTTTAGGCCTGGGATGTTGCCATTAGTATCTTGGGGTTTCTCTTTCTTCTTCCTAAATCTCTAAGGCTCGACCCTTCTAAGCCTCTGGGGAGTTTGGCTGAGGTTTTAGGGTTTCGGGTTTCAAGCCGCCTAAGAGGATCGACAAATCAGCTCCCTAAGTTCCTTCCTACATACCCCACACCCGAAACCCTAAATCGTACCCACCACCACTTGGAGGTTCATGGGACTTAATCAGTACATTTATACGTGCCTTAACTGGGGTTATATGCAAAAATATGGGTGCCTGATTTATGGCCCTAGTTACTAAGTCCGCCAGATTCGCTGTTGCTTTCCAACCAAAAGACTTGAATCATGCGCAACAGTTCCCTCCCCGGCATATTTATGATACAATATTCCCCGAAACCCTCTTCCAATTATTCAGGCCTCTATCATCAGGCTCTCTAAGACCCTGTAAACCCACATACATCATCACAATCGTTTATGATCCTGCAAAACCCATTTAGTTTAGGCCGTAGTAAAACATACAAACACAAAGCCCCTAAACCCTAAACTAAACCGTAAGCCCTAAACCCTAAACCCTAAACCCCAAAGCCCCTAAACCCTAAACTAGACCTATAAACCCTAGACCCCAAACCCTAAACCCTCAGCTGTCCTCTGTCGGATTCAACTGGGGAATTGTAGCTCCTCTCCTCCACCGGCCTCCAGGACAGTAAGAAAGCAAGTTTAGGGTTTAGGGGTTTAGGGCTTTAGGGTTTTAGGGGTTTAGGGTTTTAGGGTGTAGGGTTTATAAAGGTAGGGCCAACCGCAAAAATGCCGAGGGCCTAGGACTTGCATGGCCAGAGTACAACCCTAAACCCTAAACTACCCCTAAAGAGATTGCAGAGCATTTGGAGAGACAGTGTAGACCCTTCTGCCTTCGAGCCAGCATCTGCATCTAAGAGCCCCGTTTAGGGTTTAGGGTTTAGGAAGTTTAGGGTTTAGGGTTTAAGGTTTAGGAAGTTTAGGGTTTAGGGTTTAGGGTTTAGGGTTTAAGGTCTAGGGTTTAGGGTTTAGGGTTGCCAGCAAAGCTCGAGCCTTGAACCTGACAACCTCGACCCGGATTCTACGAATCCGCGTTTTTTGGCTTACCAGGTACGTAACACAGGGCCAGCTACGAAAAAGCGCTGTAGCAGGTGGTCTTCATTATTGGTTGAAAGTTCACGTATTCGCATCGTCCATTCTGGAATCCATGGCCTGACAGCATTCATGTATCTTTTGCTCCCCTGTGCACAAGCTGCGGACTGAACTTGACGTGCTCGGGTTTAGGGGTCTGGAGCAGTGCAACACCAGACGTAGCATTTGGGTTTTTCTCTAAATTAGGATCCCTTTCTAGGTCCCCAATATAGTACAATATAGTACGGCACCCTTATAAAAAAGGACCCCATTTAGAAAGCTGCCCATCTGTTGCTACTGAATTAAAATTGCGATGAATCATCCCATCCCTTTGCCAACAGTGTGCCGGTGACCGGGGCAAGCTGCCACTCAGTTGCACTGGCCCGCAAAACCCCAAATCATAAACCTCGCCTTCTGTACGCAAGGCTGCCTTTTTGTTTGGGGGGGCACCTCTCCCCCGTGCTGCTTTTCAATCCGTTCCACTCCAATCTTGCCGATGCGTCATAAACCTGAACCTTAGGGTTTGGGGTTTTAGGGTTTTAGGGTTTTAGGGTTTAGGGCTAAACTCTAAACCCTAAACCGTTATAGTGCTCGACGCTTCTTGGGTTTAGGGTTTAGGGGTTTAGGGTTGGTTTGGGTTTGTTGGTTTTTGCGATCTCAAGAGACCCCATTGTATAGTCTCATAAAGCCCCTATATACCCCCAAGGTCCCTGTAAGGGTCTCTCCTTTAGTCCCTTGATTTGTTGGGTTTCTGCGATCTAAAGAATCCTGAGGCTCGACGGCCCCCCAAAGTTGGGTGCTCAAGACGAAGCGGCTTGGACTCGCATATATACAGGGTGGGGGGTTTTAAGCTTTAAGGTTCAGGGTTAAGGGTTAACGGTTTAGGGCTTAGGGTTTAGGGTTTAGGGTTTAGGGGCTAGGGCTCGCGGGGCCTTGATTCTATTCTTGCAGACCTTAAAGCCTAAACCCTAAACCGTAACCAACAAACTAAAAGCAACAAAATATGAAGGCTCATGGCTTGCTGTTTAGGACTCAGCCCGGACTTTAGGAGCATGGTTTTTTTGGACTTTCTTGGGGTTCTTATCGTAGGATCCAAACAGTTAACTTGTTACCCTAAGCTCCAATCCCTAAACCTTGATGGGTCAGGATTAAGAGTTTAGGGTTTCGGGTTTAGAGGGGTTTTAGGGCTTAGGTTTCGAAATCATGCTATCTAGAGACTCCAGAACCCCTTCATTCAGGAATATACCTGAGATTATAGAAGGAGCCCCAATCAGATTTCAGGCATTGTCTTTAAATGAGTTTCGGAGTCTCGGGAGATAGAGAATGATAAAGAATACTATAGAAGTATCCTATACTATGTATATCGTTTGATATTCATCATGTTATATCATGTTATAATGTTATAGTACACTATACTATATGACAGTATTTTATACTGCATTATCTCAGTATATATACTATAATATAATACATCATATTCGATTGCAATATAATATGGGCATGTTACATCATATGTATCACATTACATTGCAGTATATCATACGGCCTCACTGTATATTTCTTTATCTTATATTGTACTATAATTTAGTGTACTATATTATCATGTTTATGTAATATTGTTCATATTACATTATATTTTGTATTATATACATCTTCTATTATATTTTTGCATTGTACTAATATATAGACTATTTAATATTGTAGTGTACTTGTTGTTTAAATATACTATGTTTACTGTATGATATGGCGCTAGCCTATTCTGTTGTGTGTTATTGTGTTATATTATCATACAGACAAGGCAGTCGAGGCTCCTATTTTCAGGTGGGAAGTTACCGTTATAGGAGCCTTATAGAAGGCCTATATACCTTATAGACGCCTTATGGAAGCCCTATATACTCTAAACTCCCCACCTGTAGTTTCCTTTAGCTCGAGCAGCATGGGGTGGGTGTGGTGGGATGGCCCACTGTAGTCGGGCTACTGCGTCTTCTTGCAACCCTAAACCGAAGAACCCTAAAAGCCTAAACCGAAGAAACCTAAAACCCTAAACCCTCAGCCCTAAACCGAAGAACCCTAAAATCCTAAACCGAAGAACCCTAAAACCCTAAACCCTCAGCCCTAAACCGAAGAACCCCAAAATCCTAAACCGAAGAATCCCAAACCCTAAACCGAAGAACCCTAGGCCCTACACCGAAGAACCCAACGCCCATGTCTAAGGCAAGATGGCCGGTCTCGGTTTGGGAGGCCTTGCTCGAGAGTTGGGTTTAGGGTTCAGGGGTTTGGGGGCTTATAAGGGTTTACTTGGAGGTTCATGGGACTTAGTAAATACAGTTATAAGTACCTTAATTGGGGGTCATAAGTAATTAGAAGTATAGTTACCTTGTTTATATCCTCAGTTACTAGGTCCCATGATCCCTTAAGTAGGGTTTAGGGGGTTCGGGGGTTTGGGGCTTAGGCTTTAGGGTTTCGGGTTTAGGGACTTGGGGCTTATCATTTAAGTTTTCGGGATTTGCGGGTTTCAGTTTCTATTGATCCCGTTTACATTCAAGCCCTAAACCCTACACCCTAAACCCTAAACCTAAGTTCGGGAGGAAGGCCTTGCGAGATGGACGAACTGAAGGGCCCTTGAGCAGCTTGAGCCTTGAATCCTAAGCCAAAACAATATGAACTCTATCTTGAGGCTTTGGGGTTTAAGGGGTTTAGGGTTTCAGCGTTTGGGGTTTTAGGGTTTTAGTGATTAGGTGTTTTAAAGGTTCCCAGACCACCGGGAGGCTCTAAAAAGGCAAATCCCCTCAGTTGGGACCCTGACCCTAACTACTAAAGGGTACTTTTTTTTTCGGAACCGCCTTAAGGGATCTACTTGTTGGATCCTCCTGGGGGTCTCCGAAGCAACGACCCCTTCTGACCCCTTGGTTTGAGAAACGTCGTGGAAATTTGCATTGTGCAGGTATGCGGTAAATCGTAGCTTTGGTTGTATCTTTACAGTCTAATTGGGCAACGCCTGAGAATCAGTCACATGCTAGCTTCAGCTTACCTGCGTTGCTTCTTGATGGGGTCAAAAACTACGTTTGATGATATAAATCCTGCATTACCGAAAGGACCCCGAACTATGGAATCGGAATTATGGTACGATCCTTATTGCCCATGTTAAGGAATAGACCATGATTCCCATAGTCTAAGGTCCTTAAGGTAATGCAGGATTTATATCATCAACCGTATGACTCTGAGAGAACTGAGGCTGCCAAGTGTGCCAGAGGCCGAAGATCGCGATGTGCTCCAGCCTGAATGGCGGCGACAGTTGCCCTTGCTCCTGGTGCTTCTAGGGTTTAGGGTTTATAGGGTTTAGCAGATGCTATGGTTTGACAACAACAACATGCATGTGCAATGATGTTAATCTGCATTGGCTCCCCATCGGGGGCTGCAGAACTACTGCGCGTGGCAGAGCTTGCTGGATCTGCGAAGCTACCTCTGGACTGGCATGTACGCATTCGCCTTCAAGGGACACAACGTTGCAAATGCAGAGGAGCTTGCAGGTGTCTCTTACACAGGTAGTTCTATAAATGCGGGTCCCTTTTAGGGTCCTTTTTATAAGGGTGCCGTACTATATTGGGGACCCAAAAGGGGGCCCTAAGGAGCATGCAGGTGTCTCTTACATGAACAACCTAACAGGAAAGCTGATGAGAGCTTTCGGCCGTGTTTCCTTGGATATCTTAAGCCCTAGAACCGATAACCCTGAACCTTCTAAGCGTCTGTCGTGTCTATGAGAAACCCTAAACCCTAAACCCTAAACCTTACGGTAAGCCCTTAGCCCCGTGCTGCGAGGAGGTGGAGCTTTGCCCGGCGCTTGGGGCACAAACGGTTTAGGGTATAGGGTTGAGGGTTTAGGGTTTAGGGTTTAACGGTGTTCTTAGGCTCTAAACTTACGCCCTAACACCCAAGTAGTGTCCCTAAGCCTCATCCTAAGCCCTACACTTTCCGGAGCTTTTTGCAAGCTGTGGCTCGCGGGACAGTGTTTGTGAATCTCGGTTCGAGTTTAGTTCGTTGGGTGTTTGGAGTTTGGTGGTGTTGGGGTGATCTTTTGTTGCTTTGCCGGGATGGTTGTAGGAGGATGAACTCCCCAGACCCCCGGAAGGATCTAGAAAGTAGAACCCCTAACTTCATAAAACCCTAGACCCCAAACCCCTAAACCCCTAAAGCCTAAACCCCGAGACCCCTAAACCCTAAACCCCAAACCCTAATCCCTAAACCCCTAAACCCCAAACCCTAATCCCTAAACCCCACACCCCAAACTCCTAAACCCTAAACCCTACTCCTGAAGGTTTAGGGGTTGGGCCTTGGAAGTTCGGCGTTTGGCGTGTAGGCTTAGGGGTTTGTTTGTTTTGACAGATTGGGGTTTGGGCTTTGGGGTTTAGGATTTACGGTTATGGTAGTAGTAGTAACAGTAATAGTAGTAATGATACTAATGATAGTAGGAATATCAAGTAGGGTTTAGGCTTTAGGGTTTTGGCTTTCGGCAGTCTTAAAGGGCAGACATTTTGACTCGTAGAGCATTCGCAAGTACGGCAGGAACGGTCCGATAGTAATTTCGTTGTCATCGTGTTGCCAACAAGTACTGCCCCGAGGTCTTGGGTTTTGGGGTTGCCTTTTAGGGTTTAGGGCTTAGTGCTGGCTAGACTAGACATGAGGCGTTTGCGTTTTCCGTGTAATGGAGCTTCTTCGATCGGTACGCTTGCTGGGGCTACGGTTTATTGGTGGAGGGTCATCAAGAAAGCTGTAGTGATACAAATTGCTATGGGCCTATTTCTCAGCATCTTCGTCCTGACGACCGTGGTCTTTGCAGTGAAACCATCATTGGCCTCTTCATGATCACCAGTACGATTGTTATCCTATCATCCTCACCCATATACCCTCATGCTCACCATCACCGTCACCCTAACCATCACCATCATCATCGTCGTCATCATCATCAGCAGAAAAACCATCATCATCAGCATCACCATCGACATCATCGCTGTCATCATTGCCAGCTTAGGGTCTGGGGTGGTCATTCTCATCATCACCATTCGGCAACACCTGTTGTTGAGGGCGCCATATTTTCCCGTTCATCCTTTATCCGTCCGGCCACAGGTTGTTTTGTTTGAATGTCCCAGCGGTTATTTGTGCAGAAGGAGTTCGGCTGCAACAATGGATCAATAGGCTGCAGCAGCACACACCCCAAACCCACCGAAGCCAAACACAAAACCCGGATCACCGCGGCTTCGAAGCCCCACTACTGCTGATGATACAAATCCTGCATTACCTTAAGGACCCTAAACTAGGGGAAGTAAGGTATAAGTCCTTATTATGGGTACTGCAGGATTTAGATCATCAACCCTACGACCTTAAACCTTAGGCAAGCGCCATGCCAGAGATCCGAAGCCCCACGGTTTAGGGCTTAAGGGTTGAGGGCCCTTAGGGGGTTTAGGGTTTAGGGTTTAGGGTTTAGGGTTAAGGGTTGAGGGCCCTAAACATCCTAAATGCCCATGTCCCAAAATCTTTATTACCAAAAAAAGGGCGGCCTCAAGGACGGCACCCCCAACCCTACTCCCGGAAAGCCCTAAAGTCGGAAGTGCTCCAAGCCCAAGAACACCGAAGTCCCCGAGCCCTAAACTCTGACCCTACATCCTTTTGTTACCTTCAAACCGAAACCCTAATATTGTACCCGAAGTAGTAGGATCCTGATTATAAGGACCCCAAGATAAGGTACCCCAAGCCCTAAACCATGAAGTACCAGCAATTGAGGGCTTGCGTCTAGTTCAGTGCACAGTTCCATAGCTGTGGGCGCGCCAGTCGCACAGAAAACGGCCCCTGCACATAAACAACGACCCGAACCCTAAACCCTAACCTCTAAGCCCTAAGCCCTAAACCCGAAACCCTAAACCCTAAACTCTAACCCTAAGCCCCAAAACCCTGAAGCCCGACGGACCACCTCAGAGCATCTCCGAAGTAGCTCCGCTTTGCCCGCCATGGCCGAAGAGCCGCCGGAGGCGCTTCTGAAGAATCTTGCCTGACATCTGAGCCTTAAAAGGGATCTAAAAGGGTTCTATAACTGTCTATAACCCAAAACCCCAAAAACCCTAAGAACCCTGGCTTCAGTTATTTGGGAGTTTACTTGGAGGGTTGGGGGACTTCGTAGAACCTTTAATAAAGGTGATCCATATGGGCTCTATGAGGGTTCCTTTAAGGGGATCTATAAGGGTCCTATAAGGGGTCTTGGAGGGTCGAGGGACTTAGTAAGTGGGTAACAAGTAGACTTATAAGTACCCTAAAAGCGGTCCTAATTGGGGGTGATGATACTTATAAGTCTATAAAATAAGTACTTACTAAGTCCCCCGACCCTCCAACTACAGTTTTGTTTCAACAGGGTTTCTGGGGTTTGTAATTATAAGGGGTTGAAGAATCTTGGCTGACTGTTGGGGCGTTGTTGTTGATTTTGCCGGTGTTTTCGTACGGATGCACTAACGGCCTAAACCTAAGCCCTAAAACCTAAAACCTCAATCCACTAGCAAGATGTCAACAGAGAGATTAAACAGACCAGCAAGTAAAAAGTGACATCCTTGCCAATACTATTCTTCGAGGCGGTCTCACTGTGACCATGGCATTATAAGAACCACCATTCTACTTATGATGGCTCGTATATTACAGAACACTCAAAGTCATCTTACAGAAGCCTAGGAAGAAGCCACTGCAGCCAAAATTCTTCTTGCTTCTGAAAACGCCCATATCATAGAACGCTTATATATAACCCTTGCAGCAACCCTGATAGAACCCCCTATAAAGATCCCCGCAAGGATCCCTTAAAGCAACCCTTTTCTAATTCTCCAATTCTCACGCGAAGAGTCCAAGCACGCACCCTAAAACCCTTAACCCCAACCCCTAAACCCCCAAACCTCAAGCCCTAAACCCTAAACCTCAACCCCCGTGCTCGTAAGTTGATCACCCTGGGTGATCTGCCCGCCCAACTCGGGCTTGTCGTTACGCTTGCTGCTGACACGAAACATGGCCCTTCAAAAACAAGAAACAAGACTTCTAAACCCTAGAAGCCCTAAACCCTACAAACCCCAGAAGCCCTAAACCCTAAACCCCTGGAAACCCTCCCTGTGACCCCAAAAACCCAACAAAATGGTAGGCTATGACCCCGTAATTAGAGGGTAGAACCCTTAAAACCGTAGGTCTTTGGATCCCCAGGTA
>CAJNJA010061252.1:0-14807 GCA_905231915.1 Symbiodinium necroappetens
CGAAGGCCGCTTCGAGCTTAGTCCGGGAGAGGCCACATTCGAGAACGGGGTGCTCACAGTGGTGCTCAAGAAGGCCGCGCAGCCGCGTCGCGGCAAGTTTGGGCAAAGTGGTAGCACGGCTGGCAGCCGCCTTGTCGCGCGTGACCCGGATGCGGAAATCCCTTCTCCGGTCCCTTCGTGCAGCTCCTTTGCGGTCGTCACTGCTGGCGGAGCATGAGTGAATGTGCACGGGCTCAGTCTTCCAAGCGGCACAGCCACTGTACGGCTGGCCCATGCAAAATTCAATTTTAGTGATACATGATGTATTCAGTTCCAGTCCTGGCAAATCCTCAGGTGCAGGAGGGTTTTGATTCAAGCAGACTCCTCGCAGAGTTAGCCCTTGCGACGGTGTGAGACTGCCATGCAGAAGCCACCGGCATCCACCCTGCCTCTGCACATGCTAGTAGCTACCAGCACACAAACGTAGCCAGGCAGCCGGCCTTCAATGTGTGTTCTGTTCCATTAACGCACATCCGTTCCGGGTCGGCCGCATGATGCTGATACTTCTCGAGGAAACAGATGCGACAGAGATGAGTGCTCGATCAACATCACTGCGCGGGTCAGGTCCATGCATGCTGGCAGGATATCATAGCAATAAAGAATCAGCTGATGTCACGGAATGTCGCACTGCTCGATTGCCCTTCTTGTGGAGGTTATGCTTTGGCACGACATCCGCCTCAATTTCCTGCCTGATTTCATGAAGGTACGCCACTTTGCACAGGTTGGCCATGTCGAAGCACACCAGATGCAACCCAACCCTGAAGCATCACAGTACTACATTAGCTACCTACTGATGTCATGATCTGTTATCCTCCTTACACAATCTTATGGCATCGTTTAGCCCGAAAGTCTTTATGTTGGCCTCTTTCCAGCCAATTCCGCCCTTGCTTTCCCAGCATGCTCATCGCATTTGGATATTATGGTTGGCCTAACACCCTTGAAACCTGAACCCCAAGTTGCAAAACCCTAAGGCCCAAACTCCGAACACCACAGCCCTCAACCGTGACACTTCATACTGGGAGGCCCGAATCACGAACGCAGGCGAGCCATAGCCAGACAAGGCCATGCCCGACTACGAATGTTGGGGTTTGAGGGTCCGGGTTGAGGCACTGGGGGAAGGGGGGCGGTACCTCAGGGCATCTGGGGTTTGGTTACGGTGTAGGGTTTAAGTTCGGTTTAAGGTTTAAGGTTTAGGGTTGAGGCCGTTCATGGGAGGCTCGAGTAAGCACACGTGAAAGAGATGGTTGCTCTTTCGAAAGCACTGCTCAAGTCGGTTCAGGCATGCTGGCAGGATATCGAGGCATTTTCGAATCAGTAAACACTCCGAAATCTCACTGTGTTATATGGTCTTGCTGAGGTTATGCTATGTTGCAACAACCCCGGATTTTCAAACGGGTTTCTGAACGTGCATGTTTCGTTTCACTTGTCACAGCACCCGCTCAAGACAGAAACAGTATCATCATTTGTAAAGAAGTGTCCTTGCAAGGTACCCAGCGAAACAGGACAACGACCCCATAAACAAACCCGAATGCAGTTGGGTAGTTCTCTAAACTAGGGTCCCCTCTCAGGTCCCCAATATAGTACGGCACCCTTAAAAAAGGACCCCCAAAGGGACCCTGCTTTAGAGATCTACCCAGTTCAGACCTGAGAGCCCTGGAGCATCCTCGAGGCCACTCCCGAAACCCAGATGGGTAGCTCGCTAAATTATGGGCCATAATGGGGTCCTTGTTTTGAGAGGGGGGTGGGTTCCCGGAAGAGTGCGTCACTCCGGGAATAACGCAGGCATTTCTGGGGACCCTAGTTTAGAGAACTACTGTACCCAGAAGGACTGTTTCTTCGACTTCTGCTTTTCTATGTGACTTGAATGCACAGAGATGACCGAGTGCGGGGATGGAGCAGATTGGCGTTTCTCGGACTCGGTTTTGTGGTTCAAGCTTTTGGAGCTTCGGCTTTTGGATTGAGGATGCTGGGTATGATATTCGTTTGAGCTCAAGACAGCATAAAGCTGGGGTTTGAAGAACTGGTGAACATCTCCCCTGAGGGTCGTTATGCAATTATGGTGTCATATGCACCCAGCCCTATTCTATAAATTTTGGTTGTGAGCGCCCGTGAGGTTGATGATTGAGGTCCCTTAACCGCCCAAGAACTCTAGACCCACCTAGGACCTATAGGTCTACAAGGGCACAATTCCCTAGTAAGACCTTTCTGTTTTTGTTAGCCAACACCTACACAGCCACGAAAACCTGTCCCGAGCTTTTGCATACCTTCGTGCGGATATTTCATCTTTGTGATGTTTTTGGTAGGCCAACCCCGGAACAGAAGGATCCGCCACGCCGAAAAATGCCCTGCCCGCCACACAGCCTGAACAACCGAGGCGTTACCGTAATGCCTGCGGACATCAGAACACCTAAAGTCCCAAAACCCTAAACCCTAATTCAGGTTTTAGTAAAGCCCCAAACCCAAAGCCCTAAAGGCCCAAAAACCCCTGGAGCCCACAACTCCCTATAGCAGGGAGCCTCCCGCGCCCAAGGAGACTCGGCATCTCTGAGGTCTTCGAGTTTAACGATGGCCATCTCTGGGTGCTGTTCCGAAGCCTGGGAAGGCCGGGCACGAAGAAATGATGCGACCCGTGGCATAGTACTTCGAGGTTCATGGGTAGTTATAAGTGGAGTTATAAGTCCCCCAATATAGGTTGTGACCATAGTTACCCTACTTATAACGCCATTTATAACTACCCATGAACCTCCAAGTAGGGGCAGAGCATGACAGCTACAGCTTGCGGTCTCAGATCACATTGCTTTTTGGAACCATCAAGGAAATGCCGCATCATGCATGTCACTTAACTCATGACTGATTCGGAGTTGCTCCCTAAGACCGAGAAGTCCTAAAACCAGGAATGCAGGATCCTAAACAATGAACAACACTATTTTTCTCGGGCTCCTGATTACAACTTTTTGGTATTATGTGTGTGTGTATATATATATATGTACATATGTATATATATATATACACACACAAACCGTCTTCTAACTATACAGGCTGCTATGGTAATCTTCTCGTTTCTTACACAGGGCGCGGGCCTGAAGACTGAGACCTCCGCCGGTGCACGGCAAAGGCCCAATATGGAAGGCCTCCGGAAGAGTTGTACTCATAGTAAAGTGTGATTGGTTTCGATGTATATATATATATATTTTTGTATGTATTTATATATCTATATATATATATGTGTGTGTGTGTGTTCATGTCTCAGTGCTTGTTTCGAGTTGTGGATGCGATAGCATTTTCAGATTCTCAAGTTTTCAAGGACCTGTGTTAGCTTGAGGAGAGATGGGAGCCGGAGGTTCCTCTCCTGTGAAGGCTATGGTAGAGATGTCTGTCGAGGAGCGGCAGTGGGAGAAAGTTACGGTGGATGAGGCCACGCGCATGCGCTTGAACGGTGAGTCGGCACAATGCATGGCCCACATCCGTGCCATCAAGAAAGCAGGAGGTGTGTCACTCAAGGAATCCGACGGCTCGGACACAAGCAAGGATCAAGCATGGACGACTGATGAGTCAGGCTTGTCAGTATGTGCCGCTCGCTACTGCATGATCACCACTGCTCTGTGGATGCTCCCCAAGATGCTAGTCCTTTTTCTACCAGTCCTTCTGCTCCAAATTCCGGGAGTCGTCTGGGTGAGATGCTACGTGGCATGTCTCAGGCCTGGGACCGAGTCCGTCGAGCGCACTGCCATGTTTTGGGTGTCCTTCGCGGTGGTGTTCTTCCTCTACCTTCCCGCTGGCATCCTGGCTGTTGTGTCGCTGATGTTGGACTACGTTTCTCCGCTGTCCATATGATATAAATATAGTCTTTTGCTTTGGGTGCTTTCGTAAATGCGGACAGCAAAAACGATATTTAGCTTCCTTTCCGAGAAGAGTGAAGGTCTTTTATTGGATCTTCGGCATCACCTTCTGCGTTTGCACCTGTCGCTACGGAGCGGTTTGGCGCAGCATGAAGGCGATTCACCCTTACCGGAACGGCCCATGGATTCTCTTGCACCTCCCAGACATCTACGTCTCGGTCATCGGTCAGACCTGCCGTCAAGGAATGCTCGAGGTCCTTTGGCTTCTTTCGAACATGTGGCTCATCATGCCTTGGTACAAGTACTACATAAACTGCAACCCGTGGCTGGATGACTTAGACCATCGCTTCGTGAATCAGATCAGCACAACGTGTGCAGACATCAACGCCAGCGATCCCACCCGCAGCGCCAAGATCGGCAGGGAGATCATCTCAAGGGCCAAGCACTTCCAGGGCCGTGCTCAGAAGGTAGATCTGTGGATCTTCGTGCCACACTATCCGTACCCACCGCCTGGGCGGCGCTATGCCATGGGTATGCAACAGGGAGGGAGTGGCATGAAGAGCTGCATGTTGATGGTGCACACCACGCATGCAAACCGTGCAGATGGCAACTGCACGGAGCAGCATGTGGCATCGAATTGTTGCAAAGTGCCCGTGTATCGCGTCATGTTGTGGTACAACAACCCGTACCACCATTTCACGGGTTGGGTGGAGGCTCATCCATCCACGGGTGAAGCCTCGCAATTGGACAAGGTCGATGGCGGAGAGCATCCCATGTGGCTAGTGGGGTCCAAATCCCCTTTGACCTCGAAGCGCACCAGCATGACTGGCCCAGGGTCCATTGACAAGTTTTTTGATGATTGGATCCCAGTCTTCGCACATGAGGTTCGCTATTCGCACCATCGCATGGAAGGGAAGAGCCATGAAGAGGCCTTGAAGATTGCCAATGACAAGTACCAGGAGGTGGCTTCAGCTGATGGTATTTCCAGGCCCCTCAAAAAAATCGGCTTGGACAAGTACAAAGAATCGTCCATGCATGACTACGGCCTTGTATGAAACAGAGAGAACCTCTGTGCACTGTGCTAGTATAGCCTTTTGCATGCGGGTTGGCGTTGAATTGCAGCAGCTGCACCGGTCAGTTGCCGATCCAACTGACCCGTCGTTTTCAAGTCCTTCTCTCGTGAGCCGCCGACTGGGCTGCACATGGGGATGCCCTAACAAAGGGCCCGAATTCAGCTCTTGATATGCAAGTAAAAAGAAGAGGAGGGCCGAGAAGCCCTCACTGCCGCCTTTTCAGGCCCTGCTTCTTGCAACATGCCAGGCTTTCAATATCACCTCAGGGTGTGGAGCATTTGTCAATATGTACTTCAGTTCCTTATTTTTACTGGTAGAATTATCATCACTTTCACACGCCAGCGCCTTCACCGAGCAGCGATTGAGCCGAGCAGACTGCCCATAAGTTCCCAAAGCGCAGGCAGCCTTCCACTGGACTGGGTCCTGGACTTGCGGCGCCTGAGTTGGCCGCATGGGAGGAGACAGGGAGCTTAGTCATAACAAGGCTATATTTAGGGTTTAGGGTTTAGGGGTTTAGGGGTTTAGGGTATAGACCAGGGGGGATTGACGTCGTAGAGTTTCAATAAGGGGACTTGGAACAACCTTCGACAGAAGTTCCAGTATCCGAGAATTGTGGACTGCGGTGGGATGCCTTCTGGGAGGCTTGTGCATGCAGGAGTATGGAGTTTGACGGGGGTTCTGCGGTTGGGGTTCAGGCAGGGGTGGTGGAAGATTGACCTGAACATATTTCTCGGGGTCCTCACTACGATTTCCTTATGAGCCAGATGTCATCACTTGGAGGTTCATAGGTAGTTGTAAGTGGAGTTATAAGTCTCCTAAAATATACAGTTTATAATTCTATAATTAATAGGAGCCCTTAAAGGAGCCCTTAAAGGAGCCTTATAGCTACCTGTGAACCTCAAAGGCAGTAAGGTCGGTGAGGTAGATTTGAGGCGTAATCCGAGCTGCAGTCTTTGCCACAGAACGAGAAGACCGAAACACGATCAACCTGAAGTGGTTTAGGGTTTAGGGTCTGTAGGGTTTAGGGGATTTCAGGCCTCGGGTGAAGCGGACAGCAACAGCCAGGACTGGACAACAGAGTCATGCTGCCGCACGGACGCGGACACGGATCTGACTGACGGAGGGGGTCTATAGAATGCAGGTTGCCTTTTAGAGTATAGGGTTTGGCGCTTGGGATTACGGGTTTAGGGTGTAGTTAGGATGTTGCTATAAAATTCTGGAGCGGCCACCCGAGTCGCAAGAGCTGCCTGGTCTCACCAAGCATCGCTCCGTCGCTGACTCGATGCTTGAAGGATCAGAGAACGGAATACGTATGGCTAGACGTATTCACAGAGAGGCCGCAAGCACCTAACACCCTTACTTACTAAGTGCCCTGATCTTTTGGCTAGTCTTGGCAGCCGAAGCAGCCAGCGCCAACATATAGCTCAATACCTTGCAGCTTGAACTTTATGAAAGGCAGATGCTGTGCCCAAGCATCGTGAGTCTTGGCCGCAAAAGCCCACAACCTTATGCAATCTAGATATCTCTCTGAGGGCACTGCATGTTGGGACCTCTAGTAGGGGGACCAACATGAAGTTAGGTGACTTCATTGCGGAGTCACGCGCATTCTACCGTTCAGACGACACCGCGAGGCAGGAAAATGCCACAGGCAGAAAGCAGCGCAAAAGCGGGGTGCTGGCTCGGGCCAAACAACTGAGTCTAAGCGGGACACATCGCAATCCGAGTTTCTCCTGGGCAGGCCGCCGGTGGCTGTGTTTGTCCTTGACATCGTCGTCCTTGTTCTGCCCATCAGAAACCATCATGCCTTATTCATCTCACATCGTCATCTTCTTACTGATAACAACCGCTGTGGGGACCACGGCCAGACTGAGATGCCTATAGCAGTCATACCTATAGTCTCCATTGTAGTTCCTTTTTGGGGTTACCTTTTAGGATCCTTAATATAGATTTGGTTAAACCCAAAAAAGGAACTACAATGGAGACTATAGGTAGTTATCATAATCCGACACAGAAAGTGGTTTGCCCGAACACAGGAGCCTCAAACCTATCCTGAGCCTAATTTCTTTCAGCCTGAAGCAAAACTACTGACATTTATGGATCCCTCGACATCCAACGCTTAAGCCCCAACCCTGCATGCAGGCCACGAAAGAAAGAGGCAAGCCACAGCAAAGAAAGGACCTACAAGCCAAACCTTGATTCCTACAACCTGAGATATCCTCTAGTCTATACCCCAACACAGTCTCGAACCACAAGACACAAAAAGCACAACGGCTCAAGTACCGCGCCCGAGACTCCCGCACGAAGGCCGGTCGCCGCGGCGACCGCTGTCGCCCTGAGGAGGGGAGGCCATATGCGTGGTGGTACGTAGCTCTGGGATATGGCTCGGGCTTAGGCCCTTTAGGTGTTCGCTTCCTACGAAGAGCTTCAGGGCTAAGGGTTTAGGGCTTAGGGTTTGAGGCTTTAGGGGTTTGGGGCTTTAGGGGTTTAGGGTTTCGGGTCTAGGGGTTTAGGTTTTGGGGCTAGGGGTTTAGGGCTTAGGGTTCGCTTTTGGGGCTCGGGTTTAGGGTTGACTTCGATAAGCAAAGCGGCACAGGCACAGGATGAGACACTTTTGACCCTCGTACCCGAAGACTCAGAGGCTGGAATTCTGAACCCTTCTACTATGGGGGGTTTCCGAAAATAGGGGACCTTAATATAGTACCATAAATAGTAGGATCCTTAGTGTAAGGACCCTAATATAGTACCATTATAGTAGGATCCTTATTATAAGGACCCCCAAAATAAGGTACCCCACATTGTCGGAAAGTCCCATATAATGCAGCTGGCTGATGAGGTTGGAACTACGGGAATATCCTTTGTCTTTTTTGCGGCTTAGGGCTTAGGGTTTAGGGTTTGTAGGGTTTAGGGGTTTAGGGTTTAGGGTTTTTCTTTTAATTGGAGGACGGTTAGGGGTCGCTTTAGTTCGGCTTAGGGGGTTGAAGTATATGAAGTCCCGATCAGCCCAATGGCCCGAAGTGCTTGGGTTCAATTCGGCAAGAATGTTTTAGGATGTAGGCTTTGGGAGTTTAGGGCGCTGGATCTATAGGTGTTAGGGTTCAGGGTTTGGGGGGTATGGGGGTTTCGGGTTTAGCAGTCATGGCACAGGTCCATGCCCATGATAGGAGTCTCTCCAGCAGCAACAGTGTTAGTCGTTGTGGTGGTAGTAGATAGCAGGATCAAGACTCTTACGTTCTGAGTCTGAATTTCTCGACCAGGTATGAAACCTTAAGCCTTAAGCAAGCACTTATACAACCCTGACCACTCTCTAGAACATATTTAGACACCATGTATAGGCTCGCAACTCCTTTTTTCAACGACCACGGCGCTGTTACACCTCAGTTCGGCTCAAGAGGCGAGAGATCTGAGCCGCATGGTTCAGAGGGGCTCGTCTGGCGGGGCTTGGGCGTAGTTGAATGGGAGCCTTGTTCCATGGAATGGTTTGTGACGACATGGATATGTGCACCTCAATGGTTGTTCTGAAAGACAGTTCAGCTCAGAGCTTTTTGATGCCACTTAAACCTAGAGTAATCCGAGGCTCGGTAAATGAGTTTCGGCGCCATGGAGGATCGGTCAACTTTTGCGGCCTATGCGAAGGCGGGGGTTAGGAGTTGAGGGACGCCTATGCCTCTCGTGGTAGATTCCTGCTCGTAGTGACAGCGAAGCTGTCCAGAGCCTTTGGCATGATAGCGGTGAAGTTGATGATGCCATGTACGAACATGATGGTTGTCATGTTCATGATCATGATGATCATGATGATGATGATGATGAGAATCTAGTGATGGCGCCGATAGGCATGTTGATGACGAGATCAATGACATCATGAACAGGACGACGACGATAATGACGGTTTGGGCTCTCGCTACGATGCGCATCCTCATTTTGCACATGATGTAGTCGATGAAGGGCAACCAAGCGTGCACGAGCACCTCGATGATTATGATATTGCTGGCGAAGAAGAAGATGATGCTGCTGCTCTTGCTGCTGCTGCTGCTGCTGCTGCTGGAGCAGAAGATGATGATAGTAATCATAGTAATATGGTGATGATCATGCTGGTGGTGATGACAGTGGTGCTGATGGGGGTGATGATGGGGGTGATGATGATGATGGCGGTGACGGTGATTGTGGCGGGCGTTGCTGAATGCTGATGTGTGTGAAATTTTGAAAAGCGTGAAGAGGTTCACGACGATGGTGATGAAGCACGCTGCACCGAAACGCAATGCCACAAGAAAATGCAATTCCTCAAGCCTGGCCCTAAATAAACCGTTCAAGAAAGTCAACATCCAACAACCTCTTTCAACATCCTCGAAGCCTTATAAACCCAAGACCGACAACACGCTTTCAAAACTCGAGACACGTGAAATATTATATGATATGATATGATATATATATATATATATGTATGTATATATAATGCATACATATGACAGAAAAAACTCCCTAAGGGCCCCATCGTACTCATACTATACTAACCAGAACCCTGTTCTATTTTTTGAGACCCCTACACGCCCAACCTCTGGATAAAACCCTGCACTCTGGAGCCTTTTTTGGACAAGCCTTTGAAGAGCCCAGCTCTACTTATTATGATTAAAAGCCCTTCTAGACCCCTTGTGTTAATCCTTCCAAGGAACCCGACTCTACTCATTAGGACCCTTTCTTTAGTGATATTCGGTCCCTTTAAAGCACAGATCAAGAGAGCCCAGCTCTGCTTGCTTGAGAGCACTTTCCCAGAGATTAAGGAACATACCTTAAACCATATTAGGGATCCTAGTATATTTTAAGGTATATATTCCTTAATGTTAAGGGATATTGGAGTCTCTGGGTTCGCCAGGCACAGCTGCAGCTGGTGGCCCAGAGTTTGAGTTGCTCTTTCGACTCGCAGCTCTCTGAGCAGCTGCTCCTCGACTCGTTTAGGGGATTTAAGGGTTTCTGGGCTTGGTCGTGCTTATATGGCAATGGGGCTTATAGAGTTTTGGGGTTCGGTTTGCTTCATCCTTTTTGGGGATTTAGGGTGCTGTGGGGGTTTAGCGTTGAGGTCAGCAAGGTTCGGGTCTGCGGACTGTAGAGTTCGCAGTTTCGGGTTCGTGTGCTTTGGGCAACTGTTCATGCACTACTGCAGGCTTCTGCAGTCTTTCGACCTGGTTGAAGGGTTGTCTGAACATGCCCAGACCCTAAGCCCCACACATGAGCCTGAATGAACGGGGTATGTTTCAGAAAAGAAGTTCGCCGTGGCCACATGTGCAACTTGATCGACATGCAGGCCTTTACAAACCCTTTCCATGACTTTCCTTTTCTCGTAGGGTTCAGGGTTTATGGTTTTCCCGTTTGTAACCCGATCTTACTAAGTCCTCGCATCCTGCACGTGTGCCCTAGCTGCCAAAACAGCTGCAGCCAGCATCCCAAGCACAACAACACACACTCTTAAATCCTGAATTCATGGGGCTGGGACGTAAGTTGATAGCCGACGAGCCCGCACCTTGTGCTGCCTCGAGTGACGCCCACACGAGCCTGAACCCCCAACGTGTAGCAACGTGGATAGTAAGGAAGGCAAGCCAGACACTGGCCAAAAATCGATCCAACTGCGATAGCACAACTGGGACAATCAACACGGTGCTATCAATGGTCAGTAACATCATTAACAGTTTTCATCTTAACAATGCAGGCTGCTAGGTGAATGCTGCTGCCCTGTCGCTACGACCATGCACACATGTGAAGCGATGCGAAGGCTCGAGCTTGGTGACCGGCTTGCTTCCTACAGCAAGGCACCGAGGAATTGGGGTTTTTGGAGGTTTGGCCTTCCGGATTCGGGTTTGGAGGTGCGGGACTTCAAGACTTCGGAAAGTGTGTGGATTTAGAGTGGGTCATGGAGTGGTGGGGGTGGTGGTGGGTGGTAGTAGTTGCACTTATATAGTTGGGAAAGAAACCACTGCCCCTGCCCGAATTGCTAGGATCCCTGTTCACTATCAGGAACCCTAACCACCTAATAGTAACAAGCCACAGTTGCAACTGCCGAGAAGCCTTTACAAAGCCCCTTTTTTCGAATCAAACCAAGCATTATGATTAAGAAGAATCCATACAAGCTCCTGCAGACATTCCATAGGCATGCCCGCCCGACCTCACAGGATTCTGTCGGTGAGCTCGTGAAGGAACACTCGCCCACCAAGGCATGCTGAGCCGAAGCTTTCGACGTAATGCTTCGTATGGGGCTTTCATTCATGACGACAATGGGGCTTCGGGAGTGCATTGAGGCTCAAGGCCGAGACCTGAAGAGCTAAACTAGGGTCTGGGGGCTTATCATGGCATTGTTGCAATAACTGAAGAGAAAAACTACTGTTTCTTTGTCCAGCCCCTTATTAGGATTCGCTTCGATTTTCTAGAGTTTCCAGGGTTGCAGGTTGAGAAACTGATGTACAGTTAAGTTAAGGGCTTGAGGCTTCCCTTTTGTCAACCCGGACGAGACCATGCACCCTAAACTCCGAACCTGAAACAACCCTGGACCTCCGACCTAAATCCACGAAGCCCAGGGCCAATGTCACAGGCTTTTGGTGTAGGGGGGGGGGTCCAGCTATGCCGGGACTGCAGGGGAGCCATCAGCGCGGAAGACGATTTTGTGAAAGCAATCTTTTTCGGAATCCCAAAGCCCAAAAGCCAGAACCGGTCTGAAACCACGGCTGAGACAGGGGCCCCCCTCCTTCTAGGAAGGACATGCCCGCACAGAGCCCAAAAGTCCTGCAGCGCATCCGGGTCCTGGGCAGGCGTTGGCGTTCACCCTCTCGGATCCTACTGATACTGGTGCCTTTCCAGCAGAAAGCAACAGGACAATTCAGATGTAGAGAGTACTGATAAGGTTCCTTGTTGCAACCCCCCCACAAGGGGTGCGGGGACAAGACTGTGCCAACAGCTAGCCGGATAAAACGCAGGGGCCGAGGTAGACCGTCGAGCCGATCTGGGTGAGCCTACACGTCAAGCAGCTGGCTGTAGGATGGCCTTACTTATTCAGGTCTTACTTGTTAAGGGCAGCTTCGATCGTAGACCCTGAGCAGCTGCAGAATTTCACACCATGAATCTTCTCATCCAAACTTGCCGTATTTCCGACAGACTCGACTCTATCGTTCGGTTCTTTGTGGACATACCCAAAACTGGCCATGTTCACCATCGCTGTCAAGGGGTCCCGCGCTCCAGGAACGTAGTGATCTGACTGACATCAAGACCTTCATCGGGAATATCACTAACATTGAAGAGTTCCTTCACTCCGAGACGTGAAGCAGATCCTCTTTCTTATGGCGTGGGGAGTTCAGCTAGGATTCAGGGCCTGATTCAGAAACAAAAACCGCCCTACCCATAGGCCCCTAAGTAGTTCCTTTTTATGGTTTATACTTAGAATCCTATAAGGTAATCCCAAAAAGGAACTACTTAGGAGCCTAAGCCCTAAAACCCTAAATCCCTAAACCCTAAATCCTATAAGGTAATCCCAAAACGGAACCCTAAACCCCTAAATCCCTAAACCCTAAACCCTATAAGGTAATCCCAAAAAGGAAGCTACTTAGGGGCCTACGGGTAATGAGATGGGTCCGAGGCCAGGTCCCTCCTCGCCGACGGCTTCAGGAGGCCAGGTCTCTGGCGAGCTTCCCTCATAAAGTAGGGGTTTAGGGTTTAGGGTTTAGGGGTTAGGGGTTAGGGTTTAGGGTTTAGGGTTTAGGATTCTGGGTTCTTGTTTATTAAAGGATTTTGGGGGTCTACTTAAGTTACTTATACGACAGAAACCACAGTATTTTTTGCTATAGATCCCCATTCTGGCAACTTAAAGCAAATCTCCTTGACAAGAACCCAGGATTTGAACCCTGGGTTTGAGGTCTTCTTTGTCTCCCTTCTCTGCTTGTCTCTCCGTTGGCACAAGAATTCCTGTAGAACCCTACAAACACCCCCGAAAAATCCGTCAGTGGCCCTTAAAGTATGAAACAGCTTGGGAGCCTCCGGGGGGGTCAGAGGCTCCAAAAACCCCTTAATTAAGGAATCTATACCTTAAATTATAGTAGGATCCGTATTTTGGTTTAAGGTATATATTCCTTAATTAAGGGATATTGGAGTCTCTGGGTGGTCCTTGTACAGGAGGATGTAAACCCTAAACCCTAAACCCAAGATATTACGACACCCTTTTATAGAACCCTAAACCCTGAAAAAGGAACTAGCTAGGGTCCTTCTACAGGAGGATGGCGAGTGGACGATTGAGCAGTGGAAGGCGGATGATGCTATGGAGCCCACGGAGTGGCTAAGCCGAAGTTTAAGAGTGTGTCGGTTCTTTGGGGCTTTGATTTTAGATTTTAGGGTTTGGGATTTTTGGGAGCTTAGAGTTTAGGGTTTAGGGTTTAGATTTTGGAGTTTAGGATTTAGGATTTTAGAGTTTGGGTTTCAGGGTCATGTGCTACATGAGGTTTAGGTTGTTGGGGCCTTGGGTTCGGGGTTACAAGGGTTCTTCGTTTACGAAGAGTTTACAGGTTTACGTTTATGTTTTGAACTCTCAGGATAGGCTTTAGGAGCGGTGATACGGTTGATGATACAAATCCTGCATTACCTTAAGGACCCTAAACTATGGGAATTATGGTATATTCCTTATCATGGGTAATGCAGTAATGCAGGATTTATATCATCAACCGTACGGAAATCTGTGTGACAGTGGTCTCGACCTTGACATGCCGCCTCCAATATGCAGTGAACGTTTAGGGGTTAGGGTTTAGGTCCTTGTTGGCTACATTTTGGGTCATACAACCATGATCTGCTGGATGCGGCCCTCGCAACACCGATTCAAAATGAGTGCGCTGCGCAGGTTTAGGACGTAGGACCTTCTGCGTGTGTCAGAGATACACACAGCAAAACGTTTGTCCTGGATGCTTCCGTGACAGGGTCACGGTCATCGGTTCTTGGTCTTTTCAAACCTGAACCCCA
Source organism: Symbiodinium necroappetens (assembly GCA_905231915.1). Taxonomy (NCBI): domain Eukaryota; class Dinophyceae; order Suessiales; family Symbiodiniaceae; genus Symbiodinium; species Symbiodinium necroappetens. Next base: position 13,931 of record CAJNJA010061252.1, read on the forward strand.
ACCTTAACCTGCAAACCCTAAACCCTGCTTCTGTAAGGTCGGCGGCATAAGCCCTTCAGGGCATGAAACAACAGGAACTGCCAGTGAATCCTGAGACCTGAGAAGTCCCCGAACTCTACTGCCCCAAGCACCTAATATAGGGGCCCCTTAATAATTAGAATAGGGTTTGGGGCTATAATATACTGTTATTATAGTAAGGAACCCCCAAAACCCTATTCTAATTCTTAAGGCCCCTACATTAAGCAACTAAACCACCACATCCCTGCGCGCTCAGCAACACACTGTATGAGGCCCTAAGCCCGGATGTCAGGTTGCATGCATCCGTGGGTGCCTCTTCGATCAACGACACCGAGAGCTACTGCCTTGGCGTGCCTTGGCTCTTCCGTTTTAGGGTTGAGTTGTGGACTGAGGGTGTTTAGAGCTCTTCAGAGCTTACATGGGCCTACTGTTTAGGATCAGAATCTAAGTTGACAGATTTGAGTTTTGGGAGTCCTAAACCCAAAACCCTAAACCCCTAAACCCCACCTAAACCCCTAAACCCCTAAACCCCTAAAACCCCTAAACCCCTAAAACCCTAAACCCCTAACCCCTAAAACCCTAAACCCCTAAACCCTAGGGCTTGCTGTTCAGGGTCTCGGCTTAGAGTTGAAGCACACAGCCGCCTCTTTACACGAGAGGACTTGGAGGTTCATGGCTAGTTATAAGTGGAGCTATAAGTCCCCTAATATAGGTTATAACTACAGTTATCCTACTTATAACCCTACTTATAACTACCCATGAACCTCCAAGGAGGGAGTGAGTCTGAAGCCGGAAGGGCCCAGAGACGAGAGCCTCGGAATGTTAGGGCCTTAAGGGTTTAGGGTTTGGGGGATTTAGG
>CAJNJA010061252.1:22448-40714 GCA_905231915.1 Symbiodinium necroappetens
AGAGAGAGAGAGAGATGGATCAGTTCCAGAAGTAGCTGAATATTTCGTGCATGTGCTTGATTATAACCCGCTCTGAAGCCATAGCCGATGCAGCAGACAAGTCGAAGAATAATAAACTTGGGTTCCTATCGTGGGTACATGGGCATATATACCACTGCGTAGTATTGCATCCACTAAGTGTTCCCGACGGGCCCCAGTCTATTTGGGAATTTCTGGGAATGGCGGCCCTACCCGGCAGGATCCTACATGCCAAGAAGCAAGTGAGAGCTAACAGAAAGAAGCACCCAAATACACGGGCTCCCACAGCGCTCAAAATGAAACCGTGTAAGTTCCAGTTTTGCTTCGGAGGAGGTGATGAGCAACAGTTGNNTGCAGAAGCTCGTATCAAGGCCGGCGGAGAGGTAGAGCTTTTGGCCTTGGCATTTTGAAAGTTGTGCATACGGTTTGGGGCTTTCAAAGTGCAGGGAGTTCAGTGTCCTGCCTTGAGTTGTGCCTACTGAGTCCGGGACCTTGCGCCATACAAGCCTTCGCCCCCGAAGATGCAACCCTAAAGCTGTGTAGTTAAGACGTATGCTTCTTCGATTGTACTGTAGCATGTACGACCGGCTCCGCAAAAGGCATCCAGCCTGCAGGAGGGCTTCCAGCGAAAACCACGGGCGGTCTTCTGTAATCCTGCATATAGAGTACAGGAAGTAGCGCAAAACCTTAAACACTATCCTGAACGAGGAAACCCGAAAGAACAGTCCTGGTCAGGATAAGCCTTGGAAATGCTTCAAACGTCAACTCAAAGGCCGAAAAATATGGATTCTCAGAACGGAATTCCAAGAAAAACCCTCTTATGTATCTACAGGAAGCCCTGCCCCCCCCCCCCCCCCCCACCCCCCTCCAGATTAGTTCTTGGCCCTGAGCTTTTGCAAGGTTGCTAAAGTCTGCGTCGGAGTTCCGTAAGGTCTGGGGTTGAGGTTGGGGCTTTAGAGTATCGGCTTGGGGATATGGGAATATTGGGATAGGCTTGGGTAGGTCGGGTTGAAGTTCCAGGAACCACGGACGGTTTAGGGTTTAGGGTTAAGGAATTCAGGCATTGGAGTTTGGGGTTTGGGGTGTCGAGTTCTCGGGCAGCGGAACGCTCATCTCTTTGTTGCTGGTTTTTCGGAGTGTGCATACTCCTAGGAGATGCATTCTTGTCTGGGGGCCGGAGAACTCGGCAACTTGAGTTCAGCTGCAACCCGGACAGGCCAAGCAGCTTGCAGTGCCTTATTTGGGACGTCGTTCCTTGGATGCTTTTCGAAAATGTTGCTTCTCCCTTGTCCCTGATATGTAGCATCTTCAAGACCAGAAGCCTGAAAGTGTAAACTCACGTTCTAAAATTTGAAACCCGAAGCCCTGACATCTTCCAGGCCTATGCCCAAGACCTCAATCCACTAACTTTCACGGCCGCACTCAGATTTGCTCCGTGACCATCGTCCATGACACCATCATGATTCCGCTCCTGACTGCCTTCCCACTGCGGTCTGAAGGCACCGGCATTTGCTGGGTGTGGAGTTATGTCCAGGGCGGGGGCATCTCCCTGGCTTGTCAAGCGACCTGAGGGGAAAAACTGACTGACTTTGACTTTGGAATGCTACAATGAGTTTCGATGTATGCTGATGCCTTTCAAGGGTTCCGGACTTCGGAAGCTGTGTAACCAAGGTGTGGCCAGTGTGTCCCAAGGAATATGATCGTACCCCATTGTAGTCATGATCGAAGTGTAGGAAGCTATTTCCCACACCCTTTGTTTTTTTATCATGAAGGCCCCTCTGTTGAACTGCGTTTCGCGTGGTTTCTGCGCGAAAAGTTCTTCAACCCCCCTGTGCTTTTCATCTCCGAAGCTGGCTGGGTTGGTTCCGGAGCCCCTTGACTTAGGGGTTTAGGGTCTTGGGGTTTAGGGCCTTTAGGGGTTCAGGGGTGAGGGTTTAGGGTTTAGGGTTTTGGGCTTCAGGGTGAAGGGCTTTGGGTTTGGGGTCTTAGGGTTCAGGGTCTGGGGCTTACATAACTCCAAGGATTAACAAGACACATGGCGTGCAAGCAACTCACTGCATGTGCCCATGCACTTGCATGTGTATGTCCTTCTGTAAATTTCAAGAAGCTTTGCAGATGTCTTGCGTTGACGAGTCCAGTCGACATGGTGATCTGGCATGCGAGTGTTCTTTGAGTCTTTAGGAACGCTCGAGGCATCACAGGGAAAGTTGTGGGGTTCGCAAGCCCGGCAATGTTTGGGTCTGTGTAGCTGAAGTCTTACGATTGTTGCCTTTCGCTGTCTCTAATGTTTTGCCTGGTAGATGGACTAGTGACTTCTACACATTCCGCCCCCCCCCAACCCTAAACCCTAAACCCTGGCCCTAAACCCTAAACCCTAAGCCCTTCCGTGATTGCATTGCTAGAGGTTCAGGGTCCCCTGACCTTGGGATTCCTGGCTGGGTCTTGCTGTAGAATCCCAGATGTTGAGGCAGTTGGGCTTAGGGCTGTGGTGCAGAAAGAGCGGGGTACCCTTAATTGCAGCATCTTGCAGCTTTTTTCTGAGACCTAAGCCATAAAGGATCCCCCAGCAAACTTCGAGCTCCATAAGCTACCTGCACAATAGACGAGACATTGGGGGGGAGGGGGGGTTGGGGGCGGCTTTCATCTTGTGCACGCGCACGTTTTAAGGTGTGTTGAACATCAGGTGTTGTGGAGTCGTTGGAGCTGACGAGCTGCATTGTGTGGATCATTGAGACCCGGCTTTTCTATTCCTGGACTGATGAGTTTAGTGGATGTGTATCTTATACCAACCAACAGCTTTCTGCGGTGCTTGTAAGAATCACATCTTCTCTTACCCCACTCCCGAAGATCGATACAGTGATCAAGCCTTCCTCGCCCGAGCGCGGCATCCGTTCACACTAGATGCCTAATCAATGCCGAAAAACATTTCGAACCATTCGTTCAGGCCCGAAGCCCCTGATGATTGCTTTAGGAATTTCCCAATAAATAGATAGATAGATAGATAGATAGATAAATAAATAAATAAAAATATATATATATACATATACATATATATATATGAATAGAAAAACATAATGTCAACTTTAACTTCGGACGGGGGGGGAATTCAAGTCCTTCGGGCCAAGGTTCTTTTCTCACTATTTGTTGCTTCTGGACGTTCAGGGCTCTGGGGTTAGGCGAACTCAGAAGCAAAAACGTGTGAAGCCAGAAGTTGAAAGACACGCTGCCCTGCAGTTTTGGAGACCTTTGCTTTATCCCCCCCCCGGTTTAGGGTTGAGGGTTTAGGGTTTCACCCCTTTTCTCCACCGATGCAGCAGAGGGCTAGAAAACTACGAGACTGGGCTTCCTCTACCCCGGGAGAGCTTCTTGAGCGTTTCGCAGATGACCTCCGTTTAGGGTTTAGGATGTTAGGATGTTAGGGTTTAGGGTTTAGGGTCTAATTGCGGTTTGATTCGATCCAAGGACATCGTGGCTACCTTCCTCCGTGGGTTTATCAACCCACGCACAGGCCGGACGGTGCATTGCCGCCCCAAGCCCTGCTGGAGAGCCCGCCGCAAGTGTACTGTGGAACTGTATTCATGTTTTTGTGGTGCGGCTTGCACCCCCCCCCCCCGTTTGCAGGTTTCGTGGAGATGCGCTTGAAACAGATTACATTGAACTACCTCACCGGCTGGTTTGTGCCGGATTTGGCCATGCTCTCCTCTGACATTATGTCCCTGCTTCTGGTCTGCACCGTTTGTTTGGGGCTAGGCGGCCTTGAAGAGAGTCATGAGCCCTACCCCAAGCCTTCTGCAAAAGATCCCTCACCCAATGTATTCCTTCGTTACAGTAGTCATTCCGAGCGGTAAGAGAGACGTGAGAAGCCTTAAGAAAACATTGGGACCTGGATCGGGTGCTGCCCACTCACCTGCAGACCCCCAGTAGTCCTCCCATATCTGGTCTTTTAACAGTTCAACATTCAGGGTCAATGTGATTCGCAGTGGAGGCGCACACATCTCTTGGTCCCTGCACTTGCACACTCTGATGTTGGGTTCGAGTTTGGGGGGTAAGGCTTTTGGGGTCTAGGCTTTATTCAGGATGTGGTGTGCAGAAGTTTAGGGTACTGTAGGTGTGAGGGAAGGCTAAGAAATTTGAATGTACTGCAGCCTTTGCCCGCTGCCCTTGTAGTGTTCCTTGTTCTAGGGGATGAGGGTATAGTCGACTGCTTTAGAGTTGAAGGACGTCCTTGTACGAAACACGGTAAATGAAGTCGTTCCATGCTTGTTGGGTCCAGATGCGCGACTTTTGCATATCCCAGTTTCTGCAAAGCACGAGCGCAAGCGCAACTCGCAATACTTCCGAGACACAAACGAAGGGCCCGTGGCAGCGAGCCCCCCGCAATCTTGCGAACGCAGCCATGTAGGATCAAGCAGTTAAGGTTAAGACTTCAAGGGTTTCGAGTTGCGGGGCTTAGGCGTCTGAACTTAGGGTGACAGCTTTCTCCTTTTATTACAACATAACCCGAAATCAAAGTTTGCAGAGCTCCAAAACCCTACAGCCTTCAGACAATTTAGCTGTGCAGTTAGCCTCATAACTCATAACCCGAAAATGCATACATGCATATGTTAAGTAGCATGTGCACTCAACTTATCAGTGCTGCATCAGGTTTGCACTCGATCTCCGCACTGTGGAGACTTTGACGCTGCTGCGCTTGTTTCGGAACCTCCGGTTGTTTCGTCTGCTTCCTGGAAGCACTTGGGCCCCCTCTGCCACTACTTTACGACTACCTTTACCCTGGGTTGATTTGGTTATCATGCTTGCTTCTAATGGGAGTCCAGCCACTTCGTTTCTGTAGCATTCTAACGGTACGCTAGGTTGTCGCAAACATGTCAGGTGATCCTGCCCAGGGTCTGGGTACACCAGGTAAGGCTACGCATTTAACTAGGAAGTCTTGCTGAGGCAAGCTGGGGTTAGAAGGGTAAAAACGTAATACTGTAATAATTAAGAATTATGGATTGCCGTATAACCGGGTCCCTTCACAACTGCTAGTGGTGGGGGCAGTACCCACTACAATGTACAGCCAAGGAGCAGCACCAACATAATGTTTGCCAGGGTTTAGGTGCGGCCAAGTTGAGACACAGCAGCTACGATTCTGTGGGCGCCCGGGTTTGATGGGGACTTCTGGGCTTGAATCCTGTCTCTTAGTTGAGCTTTTACTGTTTCTTCCGATCATCCATGGGACCCCAATCCTTGAACATGGCTGTCTGAAACAAGCGCAAGCTTGGAGGGTGCAACTCCGCAACGGGGAAGGGAGGCGTTTAGGGTGTAATTACGAAACTGATGAAAGCTTAGACCCTTCGGGTAGAGAACTGGTGTGAAGACTTTGTAACAGCACCAATAATGACCCTGCGAAAGAAAGACATTCGTTTGTAAGACTCCCGGGAAAGCCTTTCACTTCGGGGAACCTGGCCTGAAACCGCAGGACCACATGTAGTTAATGTAGTTGTCATATAAAAATGTTAGTTATGCCTAAACCCTAAACCCTAAACCGTGGCTCTTTATGTCGCTTTGGTTTGGGTTTGTGGTTGCTACGTTACACTCGTTCCCGCATCAGGCCTAGAAGCCCAGTTACTGTACCTAGTTGGGTTTTCGCTCCCCCATCCCTACATAAGCTTACGTTACCTACTGCGCCTATGCAGGTATCTGGGCCTTAAGGCAGGAATCTTTGAGTGTTATTGAGAGTTCGTATGTGATCAGGCCACAGAGTAGGCTCCCGAACTCATATGGTTCGCCACAATCTAACCCCTCAGTGGCGGGGTTAGTTATGTGAGGTGTTGTGGGGATCCTGGTCTCGGGGCCATTATGGCGGGAATTTTAGCGCAGTCTCGACCCTTGCTCACATAGGTTTAGGCCTGGTCCCTGTATCCTCACATCATCCCATACAATCGCCTATGGAGCTTTCATGGAAGTCAAGTTTTCTTGATGAATTAGCATCCGGAATGCCATGACGAGGGTGGCCCTGAACATAGCTTTCGACAAGCATGTGCGAATTGCAAGCACCCGATAAACAGCTAACAGCCATCTTCGGCAGGTTACCAGCCGCAGTACCAGTAGATGCCAGTGTTGTAGTCAGACAGACTGTGCTTCTTGCCTTGGTCTGGCTCGCAGGCTTGCTTTGCCGTAGTCAGGAAATACGCGCGGCATCAGAGGCATCCTTGAACTTTCGAACGTTGCCGGATTCAGGGTTTGGATATCCGCTTGTATAGCTTCTCCTAAACTGAACTTCGATGACCTAACCTAGCGCTGTCTTTGATCGTCAACTCGACCTGAAGGTGTAGCTGTCCAAAAGTCAGATACTCAGCCCCGTGACAACACTTGGCAGGGGTTCTGCTCACACAAGCTGATCCCATGAGTTTAATTTTGCGGAGGCCTGCATTACGACAGACAGCGACCAGAGAGCCTGCAGAAATAATATCCCGTGCGAACGCAACACACTCGCCAGAAGTAGGATCCACTTGTAGTCATGGCCGCTGCTGCAATATGGGATGCTGAGTCCACTGTCGCACAGCTCGCTCTGTTCGGAACTCGGCCGGCTTTCACGCTGCTCGTGTTGACCTCAGCTGCGCTTTGGCGGAGATATGCAAGACTCTTGCGGGAGTTGGCTTGGCCACGATCCATCCTGCTGTTGGGCGGAATTGAGTTCCGTGACCTTGGTGATGATCGAGCAGCAAACATGTGCAAGCTCCTGAACCGCGGAGAGTGCAAATGGCAGGATTTGAAGCCTGTGCAAGGCATAGCGCACCACTGGGCCTTCGGAGCCGTAGCATATGATGAGTTTATCTACGTGGTGGGAGGGCTTCAGGCTGTAGATCCACCGCATGGACAAGCTGAGTCCGTTTTCCACCCTGGTTTGGGCAGCTTCAACGCCACCGTGCTGTTTCTGGACAAGTTGTTTTCTGGATATTTTGCATTTTGCCGAAGACGCCGCTTTCAACAACATTCACTGTCGCAATCCATAAACTTCTAAGAGCTCGTTACATGCGTTGTTGGCATTATGTTTCTGAATTCAAGGGATCATAGCAAACTTTGCATCTTTGCAATGTTGAGCACCATTGCCTCCTTTCATTCTATCCAAGGTGAACACCGGTGAATGGAAGCCACTGCCTCCAATACCTGCTTTGGAGAGCAAACGCCACATACCAGCCTTGCTGGGAGATGAAATCTATGTGTTTTGCGAACTGGGTGAGCGCATGTCGCGAGCAACCTTTTGTTACAACATCAAGTCCCGCCAATGGTCTGAGACTGGGATCCTGTTAAGTAACGCGTGTCCATAGTCAGGAAGCGGTTGTTGTCAACGTAACCATAGATGGTGGCAGCATAGCTTTGATTAATCTGTGAACAATAACCGCAGGAAAAGGCCTCCATGCCGGACGGAGGCTTCGATGACCAGTGCTGCAGTACAACTGCGGTTGCTACTCTCAACGGCAGCATTTATGTTTGCCACTCAAATCTTGCCGTTGAGGTCACCAGGTTCATGTGTTTCCACCCACATACGGGCGAGGCTGGCAGCTGGGAGGTTCTACAAGACCTGCCAACATGCCGATATTATTGCTTCCCACTGCTGGCAATTGACGGCGAGCTCTTCGCGATTGGTGGACACCTAGAATCGCGCGAGATTCAGCAGCTTGGGGAAATTGAAAGCTACAACCCCAAGACTAGGCGCTGGACATCGCGTCCACCTTTACCCAGTGGTCGGGAAGGTCACTGTGCTATAGTCGTGGATGGGATGCTCTATGTGGTTGGCGGAACAATTGCAGATGCAACGCGCTCAGCAGATCCCGTGCAAGACGATGCTAGGAAGGCCAGTGTTATCGCAGCACAGGTCGAAAAGTTTGTGGCCAGCGTTTCCTCTGCGAATGGAAGCACCTCGCTTCCGTGGTCTGTGTGCATGCTTCAGAACGACCCTTTCACAAAAGATGGTGTCATCTGGCTTGAGCACTTCAGTGCTGTGGCTACCTACGCAGACCTGGATCTGCCTGCCTATAATGTCAGCCCTTCGCAGGCGTTCCTGCATTCGGCACCGAACAATGAAGATGATGAGGACGAAGAAGCAGATGAGGAAGCCAGCGATAACAGCATCGAGTTCTCCGACTCGCTTTTCGGATAACGGTCGCTGCCAGTTGCTGCGTCCTCACAAGGACATTACAAGGACATTTCGAGGGAGGGTATTCCCGACGGAAGGAGCAGCAAAAAGGAATGCGTAGCTACTGGAAGGTGGCTTCTGGAAACTACGTGTCGTTTCCAACATCTAACATTCCTCAGCACGCCACAGGTCAGCAGACATTCGCGTTTGATGTGATGCATATGGGAAGTTAATCCCCTCACCCATGAAGCCCCCACCTCCCTAATCCTGAGGAATGTGTGCTGCTGGCACTCGGTTGGAGTTCATTATTAAAAGGGGATATTGTGAATCTGCGCGAAGGGTTGTTTCATCACTGCAGAGAGACTTTAATCGGTTTGAACGGGGTGGGGGTTCTCACGATTCGGGGCGTAGCGCATCTTTTTTCGAGTGAGCATCCATAGTTTTGTGACCGTATGGGGAGAAATAGCCTGACAACTTACTTGGAATACCAAGGAAGCTTTGGTCTAGGTTAAACTTTAGGGACATGGTTCAGGCAGCATCTTTTTGAGTCTCTGTTACTGAATGCCTTCGGGAGACGCTGGCAGTCATGACTTGTAATCCCGAAACCTGCAAACCCCAGGGTTCTTGCTAATTTATAAGGGATTTATAGTTTAAGTGACCATATCATGAAAAATATTTACTATAGATCCCCATTATGCTAACTTAAGCTAAATTCCTTAACAAGACCCAGAACCTTCCACCCCAAGCCTGACGACCGAAACCTGAAGCCCGAAGAGGCCCAAAAAACCTTTTACTTTTTTTTGTTCGCTAGACCCATAAGCCCAGGGTTTAGGGTTACCCAAAGGCTGCTTAGTAGTTCCTTTTTGGGATTAGTTTATAGGATCCTAAATACCAACCACAAAAAGGAACTACTAAGGAGCCTGTGGGTAGGGCGGTCCTATAAAGGCCGAAGAAGCCTCTAAGTGAAGCCGGAAAAGCGGCGGCCTTGCCGCTAAGACCTCTGTACGAACATGTGGGAACCTGGGCACGGAGGTAGTTGCCCTGGTGCCTTCATTAGGGTTTAGGGTTAGGGAGTGTTCAGGGAGTTTTTTTTCGTAGGCTGTGGGATTCCATCATGACGCTCAGGGAGGTTCAGAGATTATGGGGCACCAATAACATTAATTAGCACAGACGCTGTGATGTAGATCGTAGCCTCTGGGTTTTTCGATCCGAATTCTAAAAAAAAGAGACCTAAAAGAAGGATCACCGCTTTTAGAAGTCCGCTTTCTCTTGAAGCCCTCATTTTCTGGCGGTTGACCTAAAAACTGGAGCTGACATGGTTGTCCAGACACTGCTTTCCTTTGGACGACGCAGCAGGCCCTCAGCCCTTTGATAGGACCCTGCCTTTATGGCTTAGGGGTTTCCCCTAACCTCCCAGGTACCTACTTTACAGGGCCCTAGGGGCTCTAGTATCCTATGTAGTAGGTATGGGGAGGGGGGGGGGTTAGGGTTTCGGGGTTTATGGACTGCAGAATGCTCAAGGCTAAAAATGGCTGGGCGGCTGTCGTTGATCAAGGAGCTTGTGCTAGGATTGCTCCTCGGCTCTCGATGAGAGTTGTGGTTTAGGGGTTGAAGGTTCAGGGGGTGACTTTTGGATTCTTGGCATCTGGGCCGTTCGCGGTGTTGTGATTATACCCTGGAATCGTAAGGCCCCGAGTCCTCGTGAAGGACCAAGTCCCGCAACGCCCCAACAAAAACCCACCAAGCGCCATCCCCGAACCATACAGAGCCCTACCCATAGGCCCCTAAGTAGTTCCTTTTTGGCATTACCTTATAGGATTCTAAGCAATTAAAAACCATAAAAAGGGACTACTTATGGGCCTATGGGTAAGCACTCCAAAGTGAATCCTCCGTTTCACCCTGAGGAACATGGGACTCGAGTGGACCTCACTCTATGTGGAGACCTTCCTCACAGTTTTGAAGTATCTGGGCTCTGGTGCACCCGACACCTAGTCATGACAGGTTCATTCGGGCTACGATAGGCTTTGTTTGTCGTCATCATGGGATTACTATGCCTATGTGGGGTTAGGTTTTCATACGGTCTAGGACTTCGGGTTTAGGTCCAGGGTTTGGTGTTTAGGGTCTGGGGTTGACACCTGCAGGTGCGTCCAAAATGTAGCTACTCGCTTGTTCCACGGTTCTCTTGAGATCCCAGGCACGTTTCCATCATCGCTCTGCTTTGCCACTTCACGGCATGCGCCTGGTGACCTTGCCAAACTGAGCGGGGTTTCCATGTCTGGTTCCAGGAAACAAGGTTCCGGTTTAGGTACTGCATCAATACTTCGCCATTGAGTCCGGTTGCTTTGTTCAGGCGGGCATGGAGTTTGGTGTTTGGGGTTCAGGGTTCCCGGTTTCCGCCTCAGCCGGTCCGGTTCACTGCCTCGACACCGGATGGCTGCGCCTTGTCCCTGGTCCTTGCGGGGAAACGTATTGTCGTTTTAGGCTTCAGGAACTTATACTTAGCAAACATTAAATCCCTAAGCCCTGAACCCTAAACCCCTAACCCCTAAACCCTAATTAAGAACAAAGGCGGGATGTAGGTGGTAGAGCAGACGGAAAATCTGTCCAAACAGCCTTCGAGTGCCGCCATCCTGGAGCCCTCAAACACCACAAACCCTAAATTACTAAATCGTAGAGCCTCTTTTGGGATAGACTTGGATTCAGTTCGGTTCTTGGGAGCTCTTTTGTTCAGAAGGCCGACTCAGAGCCGCAGTCAGGCAAGCATCCGGCTGGCTGTAAGCCCTGCATAAATCTTCGGCAAAAACTAAACATAAACTCTTATACACCCGACCAATGAATACCAAGCCTTCTGTTTATGTAATGTATGCATGCATGCATTCATGCATGTAGACCCTAAATAAGTCTGATCTACACTCTACACCCATAAACACCATAATAAAGCCTGAGGTATGCCTTGGGTGACCTCTCGTCCGACGAGATGACCTGGATAGCCACGTACAGGGAGAAGCTGAACCTTCCGGAGGAAATTGGCTGACCCTCCAAACTCCATAAGCCCGAAGCCCAAGCTCTCTAAGCCCCTAGACACTTTAGGGTTTAGGATACTTTACCGTTTTGGGATTTAGGGTTCCTCACTTTCCGGGTTTAGGGATGTAGGGTTCAGGGCTGAGCTTGCCGGAGGAAACTGGCTGGTCCTTCTTCTACGCCCTCTCCCTCCACTGGGCTCTCACCCAGATCCTCGGCCCTTCTTGCGACGTCTAAACCTATAGCCTATAGTATGGTATTCTTAAGACGACACAAAGTGTGTATTGAATGTGTATGGAAGCAAATACAGCAACGTAGATATGCATATGTATATATATATATGTATATATATATATGTATGTATGGAAATGCACATGTGTGTATGTATAAACATGTATATGCAAAATGTATATCTGTGTGAGGGTTCCAAGAATGGACAAGGTTCACGCCTGCGGCCATGGATGTTGTGGCAGTCAACACCCCGGAGCGACTGTTCTCGCTCTTTGCGACACTCTCCGGCCTCATTATGTCCCTGCTCGGGAATTTTGAGGGTTTTGGGGTTTACAGGGTTTAGGGGTTTAGCGGTTTAGGGTGTATAGGGTTTACAGGGCTTATAGGGTTTATAGGGTTTAGGGTTTAAGGTGTTTAGGGTTTAGGGGTTTGGGGGTTTAGGGTTTAGGGAAACTTTCTATTTTGTCTCAGGGTCCTGTAGATGCTCAGAACATGTTAGTTCGCCTAAGGGCCCTAAAGAGGTACCTATTCAGATCAGAACGACTGTTTGGGAGCCGCAACATGACGAATATAGGGGCCCTAATAATTAGAATAGGGTTTGGGGTGTACTATACTATAATTATTATAATAAGGAACCAGCAAAACCCTATTCTAGTCATTACGGCCCTACATTAGCCAGGTTCAGCTTCTTCATTGGCTCCATCAACCAGCTTCTTGGCTTCGAAGAGAACGAAAGCTCCGAGCACTATCCCTACATGGGAGTTCCCGAAAATTAGGGGTACCATATTTGGGGGGGGGTCCTTATGAGAAGGATCCTGCTATTTAGGGTGCTATATTACGGTCCCCTATTTTCGGAACACCCGACATAGGTGTTCATGTCCTGGACTTCAAGCAGCGGGATGAAGGTATAGGTAGGATTAAAGATCCCGTTGATGAAGTCTCTTAGTTGGGGAGTCATCCCACCTACCTTCATCCCAATTTCGATGACTCAGAACGATGGTCATAAGAGATCTTCGGCCACGGCCCTGAGTAGGAGATTCTGATACTCCCTCTACAGGCCAAGGCATCGGGTCTTGAAGACGATGAGGTTCAAGGTTTTTGGGGCTTCGGGTTTTCGGGCTTCTGATTTTAGGGTCCAGGATTTGGGGTTTCGGAGTTTGGGGAACGCAAAAGCTCGAAACTCCCAAAGCAGCGGAAACAGAGATTTTCCGGATCGCTACCCCTGCATTCCCCTTTTGATTGGGATCCGTTACGAGCCAGGGATTCCTGAGTAGCTGAAGGAGTACACTTTAAACTTTAAACTTTTTGGGAGAAGATGATCCCTTTCTAGAACTTTAAACTTTTTGGGATAATATGACCCCTTATAGACTATAGAACTGAAAGTGTACACTCTTTTTTGCTGATGAACTCAGCAACTAAGATTCTGGAAAGAAGTGAAGACGTTGCCGAGGTCTCTCGCACGCTTCAGCACGCTGACTGCGCAGGAGGTGAAAACAAGCCAGATGGTGAGACGATATGTGACTGAGATGCTTGGATTAGTCTCGAGGGTGCAATGGTAATATGAACACTGATAACTTGAGGACACGAAGTACTAGTAATAGAGATGTAGAGTTCCCCCCCCAGTAATATAAGAAGGTATCATGGCGCAAGGCTTTATAGCTTCAGGCAAGAATTGAGGCCTGGTTTGGAGTGTCAGGCTAGGCACTTGCATATCAATTCTGTTGGTGCAACTTCGGCTCATGGAGTTTTCGACTTTTCGACACCAGATCCTCAAACACTGGTTTCAAGGTTCCCAGCTTACGGGTTGCAGACAAGAACTAGTCCTTTAAGCCCTGTCGAACTGTAGCATCGCTTCAAGTCTCCGGCTCGCAAGGATGATTTGTGGCTGAAGTTTTGTCCGTCGCACCTTGCATCGCACGCACGCGCTGCAATAGCAGAATCGGGTCACTGGAGACCTACTCACTTGATCCTCGGGCTTGAGGGGTGAAATCTAAGACGAGCCCAGAACCCCGAAGCCTTAATTAATTACAACCACGCCGCAACAATCACCAAAACCCTAAACCCTAAACCCTACATACGGCCCCCATATTGTTTAGATCCGTTGGGGACCCCGAGGAAGCGAGTGTCGGTGGAGCTCTCGGCAGACATCCTCCGCTGCATCCGTCAGCGTGGTATTGGCAGGGAGACCAGCGCCTTTCTTGCGCACCCCTTTGAGTTCTTTTGGGGTATTTTTCGGGCTTATCAAGAGCTTGTAGTTGACAAAAAGGGTTTGTAGGCTCCGATACATCCCTTAGGTTCCAGAATGGACGTGGTTAAGGGCATGTCCTGGGGTGCGGAGTCTCCTATCTGGGAGTTCAGAGAGCACAGGGCGGTAATGCAGACTACCCTAAACCCTAAACCCTAAGCCGAAGGACCCCTACACTTTTCGTCCTAATCAGCGGCTAAGCTAAGCAGTGACCCTTCGTTCGTGGGTTTAGCTTTTCAGGGCTTTTTTGGTTGCTTTGGGCTTGCAGTTGAGGTTGGGGTTGAGTCTTTGGAAAGACAAGTCGACTTCTCCAGGTCCCTATATTCGCTCCTCCGTGTATCTCAAAGAACTCCCTACTTGGAGGTTCATGGGTAGTTGTAAGTAGGGTTTTTAGTAGGGTAACTATAGTTATAACCTATATCCACTTATAACTACCCATGAACCTCCAAGTACTGGGGCAAAATTGGCAAAAGAAGGGCTATGTTGGGAGTTGTGCACAGTCAGCTTCACGCTTCCCTACCTGTCCTTTCTTCGTCGTCCCTTCGAGAGTCGGGGCTGCTCTCTGAGGTTACCTCTTTGTAAAGGCCGCCAGGCCATTTCAAAAGACAGCAAAGAGATCCTAAACCCTAAACCCTAAACGCCCTCAAACGCTGCATAGCGCCTTTTGGGGCGTGCAGGATTGGAGGTCGGGGACAGGACCTGGGGTTCAAGGCTGGGTTCAGGGTCGTGGCGAGCTTCGTTGTGATTGTTGTGACAGGTGAGAGTTTGAGGGATTGGGTGGAACAAGCTTGGACCCTGCAGCGGTAGAAAAGAAGTCCTTAAGAGGAAGACAAGCATCAAGAATACTTAATAGTGAGAGCCAAACGATAAGAACAAGAAGAACAATAATGGGAATAACGAGCACGGCCCCAACACCCGGGCCATCCGGTGCTCGCAAAGGCAAAGTGGTCTTCGGCGACATCCCTGCTCTGAAGCACTTGCCGGACAAGGTTGCCAGCACCGAAACCCTGCACCCCCTAGAGGCTCAGCAACAGGCCCATCAAAAGGGCATCCCCACATTTCACATTGCTCGAGATAGAAGTTGACCACAGGTCAATGTTTTGGGTGACGTACTCTGTCGGGGAATTTGAAGGTATAGGTATGTAGGTGACCATGCTTTCAGGAGCTTCGAACACACAGGATTGAAGGTCCGTAATTGTCGAAAGGACCCTCGAGACCATCAGAGCTCAGATCCCCGGGCCCCGGGCGTAAAAAACAAAGCGCCGCGTCTGCGTCGTAGTATTGAAAGAGCAACTATCACCCGACTCTACTACCGCCGGAATCCGTGTTGGGGTGATAGCTCGTCTGTGGCTTTGGATGCTCATGCAGTGAACCCTAAATTCTCGCAGGTGCGGTCAGCGCTGAAGCAGGAGGTGGGGATGCCGATACTGGAAACTTGCATTAACAAGGAAGATCGAAGAGGGGGTTGTTAAGGCGGTTAAGGTTTCCTTGATGGTGTAGAGTTGAGGCTTCGCAGGATCCCGAGCGGATGGGGCGCACGAGGCTGTGTGTTGGGTGTTAAACTTTCAGGATTTGCATTGCTGCATTGCTGGGGCTCCGGAATGTGTGGCAGGGCAACGAGCGTGAATTCTGGTCTTGCTGAACTTTGCCTGGACATGCTTTCTTGGGCTGTTAGTACGCTCAGGTTTAGGGTTTTAAGATTAGGATTAAGTTCCAGATGTCCAGGGCAGTAGGTGTGCAAAGGTCTACACCTCCCTACCACACTCAGCGTTGCAACAGACCCTACCGAACGCAAACCGCTTGCAGCTTAACGCCTAGCCTCTAAGCACAACCCCAATCTTTCCATTTGAGGAAACCCACGGCATGATTCGACATGCCGCATTAATCAACTATGGCGATGTGGCTCCGCTCTGTGCGAATGCTCTTCAGGACCCGGTGAGATTGGGCGTGAGTTTCGTCGTCCCTGTTCGGGGATGTTTCCGTTCACGAAGGGATCCTCCGTTCAGGGTTTAGGGTTTTTGTCGGTATGCAGGTTCTATCACTCGATGTTCTGCGTCATGCCAGTGTGGAATGGGAGCGGGAAGGCGACGTGCTCATCCCCAAACCCAAGGCCTTAAGATCACGTATCTGGCTGCTGTGCACCCGAAACATCCAGTCCCTCTAGATGAAAGTTTGAAATGGAGGCTTTCGCAGACTCGACTTGTATGTCAAGGCGATTATTGTATCTTTTGTAGTGCACTGTACACAGGACGCGACGGAGTGTGATGCGCCATCAAACACATGCCGGCCCCGGCAGGAGCTGAGTGTCGTCTACCGGGAGGAGCTTTTCCAAGCCGGTGCCTTGCGCGCAAGAGTCAGCAACCTTACAAGCCTTGAACGCCGCACCCTAAAACTTAACCTCATAATTATAATCTCCTGCACCCAAACCCCAAACCAACGCAAAAGCAAAAAATCCTGAACCCTAAACCCTATAGAACCGCTCAGATCCCAAACACCCTGAAGATCTCTGGACCGAAAAGCCCTGAAAGGTGCCAAAGGTGAGCTGATGTACTTCGTCCGGGATGGCAAGCTGGCTTACAGCTGGGATGAGACCCCTCATCTGGTCGAGGCAGGCCTTCCTTTTTTTGGGGAGGCTCCCTTAGTAGGCAAATTTGTGCCTCTAGAGGGCTGTAGAAGGGTTTCTAGAAGGATTAACCATGATTAACCCTAAACCCTAAACCCTAGCTATCAGGCTTTTGAAGGGGCTTCTTAGAATTACTGTAACCATACGTAGGGGCTCTAAGGGGGCCCATGCGTTTTGCTTGGTTATGGGCCCTGGGATGTCAAGCTATAATCCATGGCAAAAGTGTATAGGGTTGTGTGACGTCTTTTCACGTCTTGTCCTTTAAATCTCCCCGCTTCTCCCTTCTTAGACCCCCTGGCCACAATTAGGAAGCAGAGTCAGATTCGACCCTGGGAGATCTGGCAGAATGCGGCTGCATTGGTATGCGCAACTGGCTGTAGAAGTATACCACTGTAGCAGGTACCCAAAGACTCCACTATCCCTTAATTAAGAAATATACCTTAAATCATAGTAGGATTCCTTATATGGTTTAAGGCATATTCCTTAATTAAGGGAGATTGGAGTCTCTGGGTACTAGTACCACAAAGGCTGGTGACCGCTTAGGCTGACGGAGTCGTCCCGCCCGAAACAAAATTCTTTCCCTCCAAGAATTTACCGCGTAACATTGGGGCATCTACATCCATGTAATACAGAAACCTGGATATGACTAGTCTCCTTTTCCTCTATTTTCATTTCTAGAGTATGCCCTCAAACCTTAGGTTTTGCTTACTTCTGGAAACCCTGTAGCATTCCAAATTCATAATGCGATACCCAGACACCAGGACGGTGGGACCCAGCAGCCACTTAAGGGAGGCATGGCCTTCGGGGCAGAAAAACGTTTGCAAAAGTGCACAAATCTAAGACATGATATTAAATGCATGGTGTAGGGTGTATCAGGGTTTAGGGTTAGGGCCTCATTTAGGTTTGAGGGTAAACCCCATGACATCCCAGTACTGACGGGAACTATGATGAGCTACACGTACAAACACGGATGTAGGCAAAAAAGCAAAAACACCGCAAGCCTGATAACACCCACGGAGACCCAGAGAACCTTCGATTCCACGGAGGATGTCCTGCCTGACATGCGAGTTAGCGAAGCAGTGCTCTGGTTGCCGCTGGGCCTTCTTAGCCGAAGAGGCTGCGGGTTCAGGGTCCTGCTAGGGAACTGCAAAGCTGAGAGTACAAAAACCTCATTACCACCCGGCGACATTCAACCTAGTGTGTTCTGGTTTAGCTGTCTTGATCTGCTAGGAGCAATACCAGGTCGTCCTGGTAGTACTGCACTGTACTCCTTGTCGTAGTATGTAGCACCAGCAGAAGCTTCTTCGACACCGGAAAAGTATGTATGGATGTAAACAGGAAGAAAGAAAGACAGAAAAAAAGAACAAAGATGGATCGATGTTAATTCTGATATGACGTGTATATTTATGTGTATCCTGATACTTGCACTGTACTGACACTTACTTTTATACAAACAGCCAAGAGGCTTCCAAGATGCAACGCTAGCCCACCTTTGTGCACTTCTGTATCTCTTAAACCCTAAACTAAACCCTAAGCCCTAAGCCCTAAAATTTGACTTTGGGCTTCGAGCAGAGAGGGCTCCTGAGCTGAGGAACTGGGAGTACCGCGGCCGCCTAGGCTGGGCCAAAAACCCTAAACCCGACAGCCTTTTTAATTTTGGAATCCCTTTTGGAACCCTTACACATCTTCAGAACTGTCGGCGGCCTGGAGTCGTATAGAAGCCCAGAGACTCCAATCTCCCTTAATGGAGGATTATAGCCCTGAAATCCTAGTAGGGATCCTACTATGATTTACGGTATATTCCTTCATATTGGAGTCTCTGGACAATTCAGGACTCGAGACGATGAGGATCTGTAGGCCGAGGCTTCTAAAGTTTAAGTGCCCAGGCCGAACGGGGCTTAGGATCCTGGTTTGTCTTTTGCTGGAGAGGGGCTGTCTAGGGCTGGATTTTGAGGCCTTGGCTTTCGGGGTTTAGAGTTCAGGGTTTAGGGGCGTTTAGGGGTTTA
>CAJNJA010061252.1:40753-57455 GCA_905231915.1 Symbiodinium necroappetens
TGGGGATGTACGGTCCAGCGGGGCCTGCCTTTTCTCTCTATCTTCTGAGGCCCAAAGAAGCCGAAACCCTGCAGGGGGAAAAGGGTTGTCAAAAAGAAGCCGAAACCCTGCTCCGTAAGCCCAAACTTCAGACCTAAATCCTAAGGCCTTGCTGCTTTGTGCATCCCAGCGAAGCCCTATATGCATGAGCAATGTGGAGGCTTCAGCCAAACTGGAAATGCCGTTAATTGAGAGATGCTTCGCAAGTAGATCAACTTGCCGAAATAAGAGAGTCTGAACCTCTTAGTTTCTTGGTGTGCCGTGAGTGTGGGTATGTTGTGAACTCTTGGGTTCATGGCATCACTGTGGGGCCTTTTTGCAGGACTTTCGGGTTGGGGGAGTCTTAGATTTGGGGTCTAGGCTTGAGGGTTTAGGGTTTGGGGTCATGAAACGACGTAACGAGGGCGTCTGAGCTAGTTGTCAGAGTTTTTGCACCTCGGGTTGGCATTTTGCACCTTGGGTTCGCAGCGTACATCTCCCAGGTTGCAGGGTTTAAGGGTTTAGGGAATAGGGCTTCAACAGGCTGTAGGCTCCGACGCTTTTGGAGTTCCAGGCTAAGGATGCGATGTGCCCCATAAACCTTGAACCCTGAATTCAGAAGCCCTGACCCATAACCCAAAGCCTTGAGCCCGGGACCCTGTGAGGCTGTGGTTCGCAGAGTGCGCACATTTTTCAGCTTGATGGCGATGGCTTCCGGAAGGCAACCCACTCATCCGAGCGGCTTCGGATTCGGAGTGAGTTGATGGCCCCCTATGCGCAGCCACAACAGTAGTGGGAAACATGTTCGTAGTAAAAAAAGATGATCCCTTGAATCTAACGATGAAGTCCGTGACGGATTGGGTGGGAGGGTGCACGGCTTCAGGCTTAGGAACACTGGCTTCGCGAGTCGGCAATTGCAAAAGCAAGGTTCTGCATTGACCCAGGGTCGGGTAGGTAGCGCTGGGCCGGCTCTAGGTAGGCTTCCGGATTTGTTCTCCAGGGTTTAGGGGGCTCAGGGACATGCATGCAGTTTGAGAGGCCATCGCGGAGCTGTCCGTAGTGTCTTCATTCCTGCATGATTCTGAAGCCTCCAGACAAGGCCTTAACACATATATATATATATATATGTATATATATATGTACGTATATATACGTATATATATCTATATATATATATATGCTTGGCAGCTAAACCTGGAGCCTGAATCATTCCAAGCCTAAGGAAGCCCTACACCTGCACTCTCAAGTCCTAGACCACCCTAAACTCACAGCAGTAGCTGGTGGTATAAAGTTCCGGAAGTCGCCGATCCTCGAACCCGCAATGTGTGCTGGGGCATGCTGTCCAACACCACGATCCTCAGTCCCAACATGTGCCCGAAGATTTAACTACCTTAAAGAAAGTATATCGGGGGTCATGAAAAACCGACCGGCCCCAGATCCTGTACGTCCGAACCACCCCTCCACCCCAGACCCTCAACCTTTTCGTTGGGGATGCGGAGAGGGATGGCAGCTTCATACCAATGTCGGAGACCTCCAGATTGCACTAGGTGATTGCCCGGAGCACCCACATGGATCTCTTCGCCCTCTATGCTCGGCTCTTTGTGAAAATGATCTCCGACTGCTACAACTGCATTGAGGCAGGGACTGGAACAACTAAATCTTAAAGCCTTAAACCCTAGGCGACCTCTTTGAATCTTTCAGAACATCTTCTCCACCGTTCCGGTCCGCAGGATGGGTCGTCGAGAATACGATATACCCAACAGACCCTGCAAAGTATTACTTGTTGTTGGCTACCTTGTTTTCCGATCATAAGACCCTAACCTTAGTATAGGTTATCCAGCAAAGATCCTACCTCCTGAGGTTTTGGAATTAGCCAAGAGAATCAACATACATGCCAAACCGGACGTACTAGCTCTGCAACAGCAACTGTCTTCAACCTTTTTGCAACACTTGACGATGAATGTCATTCTCATTACTCGTAGTCAGAGTAGAAAGAGATCCACATGGGATGCAGCAACAGTCCTGACCAACGAAGGGCTTTGTTCGAAGATTTCCGAAGTTTGGAGCCCCAAAGTCCGCTAAGCCCCAACACCACCCTAAACAACTCGAAGCAAACCGGGTCGCCCCGACCCCTCCCTCAAGTGTCCCTCCGCCGCCCCCCACCAACCCACCCAAAACGAACCAACGCCTGCACCACAAACACACAGAGAGAGAGAGAGAGAGAGAGATATATATATATATATACATACACGCGCGAAATGTACGAGGGCCGCCGCGAAGTTTAGTTTTTAGGGTCCAGGGTCTGGGATTAGGGTTTCGTGTTCAGGGAGGATCGGACTGATGCAGGAATTGCCAATGGCTTTTTCTGCTGGGTTTCTCTTCACAGCTTGAGGTCTCGAGTCTGGCCGGGGTTTGGCATGGATCTGCCCCGGGGCTATGCACAGTGCCCATTGCATAATTACCCTAAACCCAAAACCCTAAACCCTAAAGCCTAAAACCTGAATAGTAATAGGCTTTTGTAGACCTCCAATCAAACCGTCTCGAGGAAGAAGCAACGGATCTGTTCGGCGATGATGAGCAGGTCAGCAAGATGTTACGATCCTCGGCGTGGTTTAGGGCTCACGGTTGAGGCTACGGCTTCAGGTTTCGGGGTGTAACCATCCTTTTTCTTTGGATTTTGCGGCTGTGGCCACATTGTATGGCGCCTTTCAGAAACCATTCTCTTGGCCGAATTAGCACCCTTGGACGTCTAGCGTTTCTATAGGCAGGACAAGCGAGTATGGAGGTCTGTAAGCAGTAGTCTTAGTCTAACTATTGTTTGCTCTAGGCTCTTTATATTGCCTTCTGGGCCCTATACAGCTTGCTTTTTGGTCCCTATACACCAAACCCTAAACTGTAGGCACCAGGCACCCTCAACCTCCAACCCCTCATCCTAAAGCTGTGAACTGTAACTCCAAGCCCTACAGAGTGAATCCCTGAAACCCGAAATCCCCAAACATCCCCAGCAGCTCTCTAAACCCAAAGCGGCTTTAGATGAAAAGCAGTCCCAGACCTTGAGTCTTAAATCCCTACAGCCCGAATGCCGTGAGCATGAGGGCTTTTTGAGTGAGGTCTTTCCAGCTTACTGACTGCTGGGAATGACTCGGTGGACATTCGCGCCGTCTTCCTGGCCTGGAAGGTGCCGGGGAAAGAAATGGAGATTCGTAACCTGGTGATCTGAACGAACAGCTAACCTTGAAACCCAGGGCAAAACGATGCAGCAGGCCGTATCGTAGCAGACCTTTTTGCCAAAAACGGTCGCCTCGCCGTGACGAGTCATACTTAGAGGTTTGGGTTGAGGGTTTACCCATAGGCCCCGAAGTAGTTCCTTTTTGTGGTTCATATTTATAATCCTGTAAGGTAATCCCAAAAAGGAACTACTTAGGGGCCTATGGGTAGACGGTTTAGGGTTTAGGGTTTGACTTTAATTTTCATGTTCATTGTGTAAAAAACTTGGTGTTCAGGTTTTGTGTACGGACCGTGTCAGGGCTCGTCCCCCCCCCCGCTCCTGCAGCAGCAATTCTTCAATCCACCGTCCTCTCGCAGAATCTAGCCTTAAACTCCACCCTATACTCTCCATCCCAAATCCTCGTCCCTAAACCCTAAACCGTATATCCTCAACCCGAAACCCTACACCCTAAACCCTAAACCCTCGACCCGAAGCCTGTGTCAGTTTTTTGTGTTGGCACTACGGGCTCCTACTCGGACCCACACCCCTAAGACTGAAGCGACGACTTCCCAAGAGCCAAATGTGCTAGGGTTTAGGGTATAGGGTTTAGAGTGTAGGGTTTAGGGTCTAGGGTTTAGAGTTTAGGGTTTAGGGTTTAGAGTTTAGGGTCTAGGGTTAATAAACCCTAGACCCTGAACCTTATAACATCTTAGAGTATATGAAGTACACAACCCCTAGAAGCAAGAAGCGTGACCTCGTGGTCTTTGACATCTTGACAGCCCCTAGATTCAGGGAGCTTTGTCTCATGCAAGGACTGTTGCGTGAGCTGACGTTTACCTGCTCTGCGTAGTTTCACAATCAAACAGTCAGAAAAGATGCTTGCTGGGTCTTCGAATCTGTTCTAGGCCATTCTATTTCTACCATCCAGAATGAGCCTTAAAGCCCAAACACAACCCGAAACCTTATACCCCAGGGAGAGGCAGCAGCCGCACAGCTCCCTTTGCGTGCCTTGGCCAAGAAGCACCACACTCGGAGCTACTGAGTTAAGGGATTTCGGACACGGGTTAAGGGTTACCTGTTGCGTGTAGGGTGAAAAAAGAGATCACAAGAAGGGGGGGAGCACATATAGCATTCTGCAGCAAGGTGGGGTTAAGTTTTATCTCCTGCTGCTTTACGTTTTCGGGTATCAGGGCGTGATTTTTCAGCGGCTCAGGGTTCAGAACAGACGGTCTTCATTGGATGGTCCTTCGTCTATTCCTTATTCCGGCAGCAAAAGAATCCGTCCTGATGGAGTACTAACAAAAATCGTTCTTCCGAATTATAAACCCCCCTCAATCATAACCTCCTCCCGGGGAGGGCCTTCTGGTGGTGCCCGCAAAAGCCAGGAAAGGGAAAGGCATGGTTTTTGAGGTCCTGTAGATCTGCTGTTTCAGAGTCCCCTGGATTGTAAAGCAAAGCTTTCCCACTGAAGGCCGTGGCTTAGGAAGCTCTGCATTGCGCGCAGTTTCCCTTTCTGCCATGCTGGAAGGGTCGCAGTACATACAGTTTGTCTTTCTCTGCAATAATGGAGCGGTCGTAGTAATTGCAGTTTCTTTGCAATGCTGGAGCGGTCGTAGTAATTACAATTTCTCTCTTTCTGCAATACTGGAGCTGATTCCCACAAAGCTAGGCAAACCGACATCACGTAACTCGCAGCAAAAAAAATTGGCTTTAGGGCGTCGGGCTTTATGATTGAGGGAGTTTATAACTGAGTTCTGGGGGTCGGGTTTTATAATTGAGGGGGGTTTATAATTGTGAGATCAACGTTAAGCCCGGACCTATACATAAGCCATAAACGAAGAGTTTTTCGTCTAGACCGTATAGACCTTAGCATGAAAGTAGATTTCGAGTTGTGTTGGGAGGATGCTGCAGACTCTTTGTATGGAAGATTTCCAGAGCCTTGGGCTCAGGGTTTCGGTGTGGCGTCAGCTACTGGCATGTTTTAGGGTTTAAGGGTGTAGGACAGTGTAGGAGTTTAGGGTTCCAATCAGGGTTAAGGGGTCTGTGGGTCTTGGGTGTAGTGTAGGGATTTACACTTTTTGGCTTGGAGTTTAGGGTACTATAGGGTTTACGGAGTAGCTGATTAGGGTTGAATCCTACACGGTAAGCCCGATGGGCTTAATGAAGACAATCCCTTAAAGCCCTTAAGCTAACCGCAGCCCAGGGCAGGTTCGGCGGACGCTTCTATGCGTTCCTCGCTTGGCGCGCGCGCTGTTCCGTTTCCGGCGCCAGTCTTCGCCATCGTCGCACAGCGGCGGCGACGACGATGTGTAGGGTGTGGAGTCCGCGGGAAATTCAGATCGGACCATCAGGCAGTCTCTTCGACCATTAAAGCAAGTTGAAAGATCATGAATGAAGGTGTGTCTTGCTACTAGTAGTTCATTTTCAAGTTCAGGCTCAGGTAGGTGGGCCGTGGATTTATGAAGGTAGCTGAGACGAATGTGGTAGGGTTCATATATACAGCAGAGCATAAGGTTGGGGCATAAGGTAGGTTGCCAGGAAAACTCCACGAAGTATGTCTAGCCTACAATGTATTCTAGCAGGCCTATAATATGAACCGTTCCTCCGCACGCATTGTGAAAGAGACCCAGAGATGTTTCGGGCGCTGTGCCTTGAACTACGTTTTCTGAATTTTCCATGGGTTAATGGAGTTTAGTCATCGCTTTGGTTTAGGGAGGAGGTTCGAACTCATTGTAGCGATGAGGGAATATATGGTCGCAACGCTCTCATCCACACCCAACACGCTTGTGGTGTTATTGACTTGTTGTAAAACACCATGTTCCTTCGTGGTGTGATTCACTGCGATCGCCACCTGGCGAAAATGTTGTGGGAAGACTCATGATCGAGACAACCAAATCGTGTCATTTTTAGATCCTTTCAACATGACCACATCGGACAGTCAGCCAGAGGCTTCGTTCGGTACTGGTGCTAGACCACATGGCTGAAGGCAAGCACAAGATCGAATTGGGGTCAAGGTTCCCGGCTGCAGGACAGAGAGGCACAGCCTCATGCCTAGAGAAGTAGGTGCCGCAGGTGTCGTCATTGTCATAATCGTCTTTTTCCGTCACCGGATGCATCACAGTGCTGATTTGCAGACTTCCTGCTTCGGCTTCGTATTTCCAGCCCTTATTCAGCCCTTGTGACTTTGACGAGCTGGAATGCTCCAGCATTCTCGGTCGAGTCGTCTCCAATTCTTCGTTTTCCATGCGTAGCTGAAAGTTCTTCCGGCCGATGTAGTCTCACGATTGGAAGATGCAATGGCACAAGCCTGCCTCGCGAAAGGTGTATGTACTTGTCACTCCCCTGACCTAGCAACTGATCTTTGGCGCAAGGGATCTTGAAGTTGCCATCCGCCATAGGCGGATAGATCGTTATAGTTTTCCGGCTACCCCTAAACCCCCAGGTGCCTACTATATAGGGTACTAGAGTTTTTAGGGGCCCTATATAGTAGGTCCCCGGGAGGTTAGGGTGCACAGCTCAGCGAGGCAGGCCAGCTCCCTTCAGTGGGGGCTCGGCTCCTCCTGTTGTCAGAAGGACACAGGGAAGATCGTCGTCGTCGGACTGATATTGGGTGAAACATGTCGATTGGACCAACCACTTGAAATTGCAGCTCAGACCCAGAAATCCATGCAGCAACAAGCTCAGCAGTCAGTTGCGTTGGTTTCGACACTCAGAACTGTAAAGCTTCACCCCAATGACTCCGAACAGCTTGGCAGATGATCAGCTCAGACTTCAGTCCAGTCTCCTATCATTTTGCAAAATATTTTATACCGGTTCCCTCGTAGGTCATGGCTTACGGCCTGTGGCTTGAAAGCCATCGTTCCGTCTCGCTCCATGTTTTCAGCAGAGTTCAGTGCGATCTCCGGAGGAGAGGCCTCTGTCTTCAAAAGACGGGGCTGAGCGAACTCAGTTTGAGATAGAGAGCAGGAGAAGCAAGCCAGTGGTTCATGTGTTGAGAGACTGCTATTCTTAGGGTTTACGGTTTAGGGTTTAGGGACAACCACGTTAAGTCAGCATGAGATGATGATTATGGTAGTGTTGCCAACAGCATGCGCCCACAGCCTGATGATGATGAGGGGGAGGTTGATGCAAAGGCCCCTTGTGAATGACACCAAGGGTCTGTGGTTCTGGTCAGAACAACGGTATCCAGGATATCTTGGAACGAGATACCAGCTGACCATAAAACAACGACATTTGTACACCTCACTGGCGAATGCTGGTTATCCTTATACGAAGGAAGGCATATCACAAACGTTATTCCGTAGGGTTCTTCATTACCACTATATTCCTAATGCACACAAAACCCTATTTCTAATTCATGCTTTTAAAAGCCTCTATATTGGGCTGATGCATGTTTTGTTGTTGTTCCCCTCTTGATTGCGCTTGCTTTCTCCACCCCCCTTGCAACTGCGGAGCAGGGATGAAAACAACTGACGGCAGGTGCTTTCACTTCGCGAAGTCTAAGGCACAGAGCAAAGGTGCATGCAGGATAAGTAATAAGCACGGACGGGATTGCTTTGGACTTGTGTAGAAGCATGGGCTCTAAATTCTTTACTTACAGTTCAGGTTTATACTCGACGACTCACAATACCCAAAGCCCTATAATCCAAGCTAGTACATGCCGATGTTCAAGTTCCCTATAAGGCCTAAGGCCAAATCACTACATCTACGCACGTGTACAGACGCATCGAACTCAGCGATCAGCAGCTAGAGAGCGAGAACCACGATTCCTCCGCTTCTCAAGTTCCTCAAGGTCTTGGGCTGAGAGCCTATAGGGTGTAGGCCATGAGCCTTGAGCCCTGAACCCTCAACCCCGAGCCTTGAACCCTGAGCCCTAAACCCAGAAGCCTCCCCAGAGACTCCAATATCCCTTATTTAAGGAATGTACCTTAAGTCCTTTTAGGGATTCTGCTATATAGTTTAATTGAGGCATATTACTTAATTGTAAGGGATATTGGAGTCTCTGGGTCAAACGCAGGCACAGGGCTTCAAGCCAACCAAGAAGGAGAGCAAGTCGGTCGCCCCAAGGAACTCATTTCGGGCTTCGGCTGTGCAGGGGATTTTTTGTGTGTAGGGGTTCGTTTTTCCAGATGCCGGCTTGTGTCTAAAGAGTCGAGAAGATGCTTCGAGTCTGAAGTTTCCGGTATTCTGGTGCAGTAGCTGTTGGGTCTTGGAGAGACAAATCAAAGGCCTAGATAGTCACTGATCATACTCCTTAGGGTCCAAAGTTGAACTATACTATACAAGTAATGTAATGTACGTATTCAGTTTGAATTCAGGTTTTGGGCTTCCTCCCAGCTTCATCACAATTTGCTGGGCCTCAAACGTTGCGCCGGCAAGGCGACGGAAGTGGGCTTCGGTTCGAGGTGTTAGGTGGACTCGATCCCGCTGGGTCCATAACAAGTGCCATGACTGCAGTAGCTTATGGCACTCTGCAATGCGCGATTGTTGCCCATCAACAGTCTATGGATATGTTTGTTGCATGGTAATACAACACAAGACGCTTTGTGTTTGATTTCTCTAAGGTTTTAGGTGCTGGTGGGAAGCCGTTCCAGGTAAAGCATTGATCGAAGGGCAAAAGGAGAGACCCTAAATGGGATCCCTACTCTATCATGGGCGCTATCATGAGTATATTAAGGTTATATACCTAGGGGTCCTTATTAAGGGTCTCTCCTTCTTACCCTTTGAGTTGAACGGTGCTTCGGCTTAATCGGATCACCGGTCCGACTACAGTGACTACAGCGTAGGCAATGGAAGCTTCATCTAGTAGGACTTCCCACGAGATAAATAAACATTTAGGAGCGTCTCTGGGGAAGATTAACATATCAACAAGTTCGCCATTTCCCATAATCCGCTTGATTTTTGCATCACAGAGCACCATTGTCGCTAATATACGAGTCTTTATCACAGTCATAGGGTTTGTGGACAGATTATTGAAGCATGTTATGAATAGGGCATATGAAGGGACATTTTGTCATTAACATCGATTCACACCACGGACATCCGCTGTCCTCATTTCTTCAATAGAATCAAAAGGCCTCTCTGCAAAAGGGTTCCCTTCACCCGACGGTGAAATAATTAAGACCGAGCCTTCAGCCGTAATTACAATGTTCGTCTCTAGATGCAACGTGTTGCGACGAAATCACGGAAAGTCGGGAGTCATAAGTTGTAGTACTGTAGATTGAGGCCCGAATCATCTGGTCGGTGTTTGGCTGCAGCTGCGCCGCGTTTCTTCACATATCGAGGCGTGGTTTTGGTCGAGACCGGCAAGAGTGAGCTAAAGGCTCAAGTAAACAGGTGCACACAAAGATACTAGCTGTAGTAGTAGCAGTAGTAGTAGTAGTAGTAGTAGCAGCAGCAGCAGCAGTAGTAGTTGTTGTTGTTGTTGTCGCTGATGTTGTCGTCGCTGTTGTTGTTGTTGTTGTCGTTGTTGTTGTTGTTGCTGTTGTTGTACGATTTGAAATGACGTGGAACTTTATGACATGCTATGATTGGGTTTGATATGATAAGGTCATATATGTTTTTGTATGTTTGGTTCATAAGGCAATACATTATAATATAGCATATTGTCTTATGCTACATTATGTTTCATCATGTCATATCATGACATAGTGTGTCTTACTATGTTGGATTATGCTATACTATGCTATATTCCACTATATTCTGATATATTGTGTAATGTCATGGTACGCTACGCTATGTTTCGTCACGGTCTGTAGTGTTATGTCATTTTCTTCTGTCCGACTATATCGTACTGTGTGATATCACATCATTTCCTGCCATATTATCCCATATTAGCGTGTGAATATACATTAGGGCATATTTTATGAAATGATATGGTATGGTGCAATAATGTATGCTATGTTATGGTATTATATAATATGAGCTTGGAAGAGATGAGATGATTTCGTTTTATGCGACATTAGATATTAAACTACCTATTCTATTACAAGCTGTAATATGCGTATATGTCTATACATTTATATTTATGCGGCATTCTTGTTATTGCACTACTATTGCTCTGTAGCCCTCAATTTGTGATGGGTTTGGGGCTGCTTTTCTCGTTAGTCGAAACTACTGCAGATTTGTCCTGTAAAGACCAGGCTTAGCCTGCACTGTAAAGCAAACGCTCAGGCCCTCAGACCCCGAATGCCCGGTCGCCCCCAAGAGCGGGCGACTCAGAAGAAGAGGCATCCTCACATATAAACCCTAAACCCTAAACCCTAATCAGATCCTCTGACGTTCTGAAACTCCCAAGTCCTGCCTTCCAAAGGGGCTCTCGTCGTGCCGGCCAGGTGCGCCCGCAGGACAAAAACCTCAGATTCCGGGCTCACGGTTTCGAATTTCCGCAAGTTTCGGATTTAGGGTTGAACGGTTTACGGTCACCCGCCGAAACCGGAACGGCTTAGGATCAATGCTGAAAGTTGAGTTGCAGGGGTTCAAAGGCTGGGGACGTGTCCAACCGTAGACCCGAAGTAGCCCGGCAGCTGCCGTGGTTTTCATCGGCTTTTGTGTACACTGAAGACGCTTCTGCCTGCCAGCGTTGCTTCAGAGAAGCCTGAAGTCTTAAACTCCGATTTTGACAAAAGTTCGGTACTCGTAGCTCATAACCTACACGCACCTGTGCACACCGCCGGCCGACTGTTTTGTGCTCATTGCTTGCTCTGACCGGGATGGCATAGCTCTTGCCATTGCGGCGCCCTGGACGAGTCCTACAGACGCAGGACATGGGATGGGCCTGAGAAAGATTCATCACACCCTAAACCCTGAACCCCAAAGCGCCAACGCCCTAAACCCCAAGCAATACTGTTCATGATATAAACCCTGTATTGCCTCAAGGACCCAAAACTATTGGGAATTATGGTCTATTCCTTATTATGGGGTAATTACCGATTTATATGATCAGCCGTATCCCTCTATCCTGGATGCTGAAGATCGAAGCCTCTGTGTGCCGTGTAGATGTTTGAGGTACGGTTGATGATATAAATCCTGCATTACCCATAATAAGGAATATGCCATAATTCCCATGGTTTGGGGTCCTAAAGGTAATGCAGGGTTTATATCATCAACCGTACTTCGTGAAGGGGGAGAAGGCTGAAGCTCTTCAGGTTGTTGGGTCGACGGAGCGGTTTAGGGGGGTAGGGTTGTTTAGGGTTTTGGCGTGATGTTCTGGAGTCCCTAGCTGCTCTAGCTGTTGCTTTGAGGCTTTAGTAACAGATTAAACTCTCAAGTCTGCGCACTGGCCACCGACTCCGGCAGATTGAAACAGTGAGTAGACCCAACGATCCATTCAGCTCATCGCCATCTTGCGTTGCAGGACTTCTTCCTTCTCGTGTCCTGACATGCAGTAGTAGAGACGTTTTGTAACGATTGGTGAATCTGTCGAGGTCACAGTGCCAAGCTCATGGCGCACAGGGACAAAGTCTAGGGAGCTCAGGAGGTGTGCTTAGTCTTAGTGTTGAGAGACATGCTTTGACTAATTGCCTCCAGGATCTTCGGGACCTGCAAGGTGCTAGTCCTACTTGTATGCGTTTCCAACAGTGGCACATGTTTTTCGTAGGCTTGGATGAGGCCTACGCATAAATGAATCAATGTTCCTGGCCTACATCCTGAGCCCTGCAAAAGGTCATCTGCAGGCGTACAGGACGCTCTACTCTTACAGCAGCCGCATACATTGACTATCGGCTCGTACGAGGATCACAACATCATTGACAGGCAGAGCCTAATACCCCAAACGAAAAGGTTTTGATTTCGCATTTCACACTCTGGCGGCATCAGGCTACCAGCTTTGGGCTTGCCTAACTCCTCAGAGCATCGTGCTGAGGTTCAGACGATGCCAGCCGCAAAAACCAAGAAGTCCGTCACCACACGGGGCCGCCCTTCTGGGAGGCTGGCAAATCGGGTTTGAAGAAACAAAATACGTTTAAGCGTTCCGGCAGTGTTCGGGCTGCAGGTGCAGAGAATTCAACTTTTGGGGTCGTGCAGCTTAAGGGCTTAGAGGACAGGGCTTGGGGGTTTAGGCCACATGGTCGGGTGCTGAGTCGCCTAGAAGTCTTTTGCCAATATGTTCAGAGCCTATCTCTGGTTCTCTGCTTGCTTAGACGTTCTCAAACTCCTGCAACTCCGAAGTGCTTGGACCTGGTGTCGTGAAAGTCCCTATAGTTGGTTCGGCTCTGCTCTGCCCCAATCAATTCTTGCAACTGCTTCGAAACCCTAGACCCTAAACCCTAAACCCTAGACCCTAAACTTTAAACCCTAAACCTTAGACCCTAAACCCTAGACCCTAAACCTTAAACCCTAAACCCTCTGGCAGGGCTTGCACCGGCAGCGACAGGAAGAGGCTTCCTCGAAAACTAGAGGGTTTAGAGTTTAGGGTATATAGGGTACATGGGGTATATAGGGTTTAGGGTATAGGGTTTAGGGTTTAGGGTATAGGGTTTAGGGTTTACGGTTTAGGGTTTAGTGGATTTATTGGGGGGGAGGGGTGGGGAGTATGAGGTCTTTCACCAGCACGCTTTTGTAGGTGGCTCTCCGACAGAAAGAGATCTTGCTTTCGGCCCTTGCTGCTCGTGCATGCAGGTGGTCGTTCGGACCTATCACTTCATTTGTTTCCAGGGTTCAGGGGAGTTCTATAATGCATAGCATAGAGCATAAGTTTAGTATCCAGGTGGTGCAGCATTGCGAGTCTGGCCACTTGTACCGATGTCACCTGGCGTCAAATTCCCATGACAGCCAAAAGAAGTTCCAACGCCCGAAACCCTACACCCCGGCTGAACCGTGCAATCCGAAACCCTATTCTCTGACGCCCTTCCCTCCTAAACTCCAAAACCCCGAAGCACACCACCCTACTCATATTGCTTGTCCTGCAACACCACTGCAAGTTAAAACCCCTCATGCATCGAGGACATGTTTCTGAAAGCCTGATCCAGAACACAGAAACTCTAAATCCTCAACACCTTGACCTCAACACCCCGGCCCCAACTCCTCGAGCCCTCAAGCAACGAGCAGTGAACCGTACGGGCCTCAAAGCCTATACACCCTTAGTTAACAACAAGTTATGCTCTCTGAACCCTAACCCCGAAAATCCTTGATCTTGCCCCAAACCTGAAAACCCTAAACCCCAAACCCTAAACCCTAAACGACCCGGAACCTTAAACCTTAAGCGCCGTGAAGTTTCAACTCTAAACCTTGACCCCCGAACCCTGCAACCCCTGAATCCAGTTTAGGGTGTATAAGGTCCAGAAACAGATCTAGACTCTAGGGTTTCGGGTTTAGGGTTTTGGGGTTTAGGGTAGTTTAGGGCTTATAAGGGTCCAGAAACCAGGGCCCTCGCAGAATCTTTGCACGTCGTATTGTAAGCATTGGTGTATACCTTGGGCGAAACCTCTGCCCTTCAACATCATCAGGCTCTGGCTTGGTCCACGGTTTAGGGTTTAGGGTTTATAGGGTTTAGGTTTTAGGGTTTAGGGTTTAGGGTTTCGGGTTTATAGGGTTTAGGGAAGTAGGTTTTAGGGTTTAGGGTTTGGGGTTTAGGGTTTGGTGTCATGAAGCCGTAGTCTTAGCCAGCGAGTGTGCACCCTGAGCCCTAGAACCCGAAGCCTTAAGCCGAAGGCAGTAAGCAACAGTGAAAAACGGATGTGTCGCAAAGCAGGCCTCGACCATGCAGAGCCGCCGCATGCTCAGAGCTTCTCTGGAAGTTTTGTGGGTGTTGGAGGGTGTAGGATCCGCGGCCCATTCTCGTGCAGCACGATATGGTGGCGGTGTGATAGCTGCTATAAACCGGGCCACCGAGTAGAAACAACAGGCCGCACGAGGCGAAGGAACCGTTCCTTGGTCGGGCGGCCCAACATTTTCTTCGGAGCATTCCTATCCTGTCCTTAAAGGTTCAAGGATGAGGGTTCGAGATCCTCCCAGTACTTTGCGCAGACCTCAGGAATCCTGAGCGCCTCTTAAAGAGCAGATTGCAGCCTATGCCAGCATCAAAATCAAGATCCCCTGGACTTGCAGAAAAGCTTGCATGGGCCATAGGCCTAAATTCCACAGCGCCCAGAAAGTCTGAAGCAGCGCAAGCATCCGTGGCTTTCATATTACTATAACCCAAGAGGTGTAGGCCCAAAAAGCCTACAAGAACACGTCTGTCCGATGGCTTTCAGGGGACCGTGATGAAGAGCAGTAACATCTTTGTGACGAGTGACCCCGCCACCCTTTCAGTACTCACTCAAAGACTAGACCCCTCACGAAGGAAGCCCCCAACAGCCTTCGTAGCTGGTGGGCAAACAATCAAACAATCGGACGAAATCAGCCACCATTGACGCAAGTACCTTGCAGCTCGAAGCCCTGAGCCCAGAACCCTACAGCTTGAGGCCCTTAAAGCTTCACGGGTTTAGGGTTTTAGGGGTTTCGGGTTTTAGGGTTTTGGGGTTTAGGGTAAAACTGTAGCGCTCAAGTAAGAGGCTCTTGGAGGTCGTCTTTGGGGTGTCTTTGGTTCTGAGGATGCGGAAGCGGCTCCGGTCAAGAAGGTGCAGAAGGCCAGGGTGGCAGAGAGTCGCAATGTTCATTACAAGGCCGGGTTTGAGACTCTAAACCCCTAAAGCCCTAAACCTCTAAACCCTAAACTCCTCAAACTCCCTAAACTCTAAACCCTAAACCCCTAAACCGTAAACCCTAAACTCCCTAAACTCCCCAAACTCCCCAAACTCCCTAAACCCTAAACCTGCAAACAGCTTGGGGTTCCAATGCATTGTGAGGATCCTTTCCTCGGACTCGGCTTTTAGTTGTTACTGTGGGGGGATATGAGGCTTTTTAGGGCTTGAGGCTGTGGGGTTTACGGTTTAGGGATAGGGCTTGAGGCTTTGGGGTTTAGGGCTTTAGCGTCTAGGGTGTTGAGGAGTTTAGGGCGCTAGTGTTTACGGCTTAGGACCTCAAGGCTCAGTGTTTCTAGGGGGTTTAGTGCCCACTACGGTTCAACATGAGACTTTTGCGGCTGCACGAGGCTGCTTCCGGTTGTACCAGCGTTCTCCCCAGGCGCCCGTGGTGGCGAAACGGCGTCGGCGATTGAGCTTGAACGCCAGTCGGTCGCAGTGCGGACTCCGGTTGTGATTCATAGGAGCTCCATCATGTTTTCATGCTGATTTGGGAACCAATGGTATTCATGGACTTGCAGCAGTGGCAGCAAAAAGGGTCACAGCATTCGTCATGGTGCTGGTGGTCGGCAAAAGCAACAGTAGGGGCAGCCTTCTGGCTCAGGAATCTGGCTCTTTGGGGTAAAGCTGTAGAGGGTGTAGGGCCTGCAGGGCTCCGGATCCCAAATCTCATGCTGATCTCACCATCTTCTTGTGGACCCATCATGATCATGAGGACTTCGGGTCTTGAGGCAGAATCCCTCAAGCGTGGACCGCAGATGAGGGCGTGTTTAGCTCCATCTCACCCCTAGAGGTTGAACTCAAACTACGGCTGATGGTATAAATCCTGCATTACCCAGAATGAGGAATATACCAGAATTCGCATAGTTTAGGGTCCGTAAGGTAATGCCGGATTTATATCATCAACAGTAACCTCAGCCTGCAACTTTCCGAATCTTGGGATCAACAAACCCTGATACCCAACCCTGCGAATCTTGCAGGCTCGGCAGGCCGCAAACTTATAATGGCATGTCCTCCTCCTAGTAGACAAAACTCCCCTAAAGTCACACAGCCGGAGCAACACCAGCCAGAGAAGAATGAGGACAAGGAGATGACTCAACAGGATGAGTAGCCATATAGATAATAGTGCAACTCTGAAGTTGAAAGTCAGTAAGCGCTGCCTTGTCTTTATTTTCATGGCATTCACTGGCCTGTCCATAAGTCCCAGACACATACAGGAGTGCTTTCCTTTAGAGGCCCCTCAAGCAAAACCCCAAAGCCTCGAAGCGAAGAGGCTCTCAGGCCTCTCAGCCCTGCCCTTACTGGGGATTTAGTTCAAGTTGCCATAACAAGGAAGCCATATTAGTTACTATAGATCCCCATTATGGTAGCTTGAATTAAATCCCTTAACAAGAACTCAGCTTATCCAAGGACGTACACAACTCCGTGCTGAAGGCCGGCCCGGTTGAATCCCAAGGGCCCGTGTACTTGCACCCATATGGTATAGACTCTGCCCTTGAAGTGCCTGTGTCAGAGAAAACTTTAAGTATAGAAGCCGCCTAAGTATAAAAGCCTTACAAGATTACAAGGCCCAAGTGTGCAAGCCCTGTGAGGCCTAAGTATACAAACCCCCTGGTACAGTGCTTTCGCGCCGGCTCGTGAAACCTACAAAAACCTCAACATCCCCTTCTTCCCGACATTTATCCGCGATTTTCTAAACCTGTAGCTACGATTAGAGGCCTGTAACTCTGGAAAGCTCAGGGTTTAGAGTTGAACCTTTCCATAGATACTGCTGGTGATATAAATCCTGCATTAC
>CAJNJA010061252.1:57668-90860 GCA_905231915.1 Symbiodinium necroappetens
TGCGGGGGGGGGGGGTTGGATTTTTGTTGGGGTTCAGGGAGGGTCAGTATAGGCTTCCTTGACTTGAGGTTGCCCCCCTCACACCTATAGCCCTGGACCCTTTAACAGCAACACCTTCAGGACAAGAAGGGCTAACCCCTCCTACGAAGCCGTGCACTGCTGGACCCTTGCTAGCCCTCCGCCTCCATCCAGATAATTCAATCCCTCGCCTACTGCGCCCTTAGTTCCTAGACTCCAAAACCTGTAGAAAGCCCTTATAGCAGTCCCTTAAAGCTGCTAGAATGCTAGAAAAATGCCAGCAACACCCTGTAACATCCTGTGAAACCCCGAAGAGCCCAACAGTTGGGTTCAACCGCGAGGTCTTCGTCTCCCATGTGAAGCCGAACTACTCTCAGCCCTGGTGCTCGGATGCGCAGACCTCGCCGGGAGCCATGAGAGAAGTGGGAGTGAGGCTTGAAGGAGTCCTGAAATACATCGTGTGCTTGTGTTTTGTGATGTGCCTTTTTGCTGCGCAATCTGTCGCATCAAACTGGTTGTGTTTGTCTTGCTGTCCCCGTCCCTCTCCCTCGCTCTCTCTTTCGATCTCACTTTTGTAATTTTGACTTTCTCGTTTTCGTCTGTTCAGACTATGTATTGATCGTCGCGTTCGTTATGTTTCTCATCTTTCTCGCTTCTAATTTTCTCACTTGTGTACATTTTCGTATGTGGGTACATGAATACATGTCCACTATGTTTCTGAGTTCTCCAGATGCTTAATTACATGCTGGTCCATATTTGTTGGTGTACTGTTTTGTTGGTCCCCGACCTTGCGCTTGACAAGCGCCCCTGGGCCTGTGACTGATTTTGTAGGAGCCTAATGTCTCTGCGACTTCGGGACTAGCATAGAGGCCTTTGTTGGAAGGTTTCCAGTGCAACCTACCCCCAAACCCTATTCCCTTTGTTGGCACCCCTGTATGACCGGGCCTGAAACCAGAAATTAGACGAGAAACTGCAAAGCACTGCTGCCTGTCCGTCTGTCTGTCTGTCTGTCTGTCTGTCCGTCGGTCTGTCTGTCTATCTGTCCGTCTGTCTGTCCATGTACTGACATGTATTTGACACTGTATTTGCAGACACACGTACAGGAATCGAGTGCATATGTGTACAGTCCGAAATGAGATCGCAAGAAGATGAAAGGTCCACTTCGTCTGCCTGGCCTGTGCGCCTGGACGATGGCTCCCTGCGGGCCGGAGTCTCTGGCCATGATTTGAAGATCTTGACTGTGTATATTCACCGTTAGAGAAGGTATCAGGTTCGTGTGACGGCTTGGTGCGGTCTCATCCATGTATTTCTGCTTTTTCCCACGATTTGTCTAACCACCCAATCTATCTATCCATCTATCTATTTAGCAGCAGTATAGCTACCAGCCTATCCAGCAGCCACCACCTTCTGTATGCAACTATGTTGAAAGACACGCCCACACAGGTACAGCCCGAGTGCAGGCATCGATTTGCATCGACGTTTTCGTGCAACACGCCCACACAGGTACAGCCCGAGTGCAGGCATCGATGTGCATCTACGTTTTCGTGCACTCTCAGTTAGCTAGCTATGTACCTTCTACCTACCGAGATGATGCGCCATCTGCGTGTGGGTATTCGTGCATACATGCATACAAACATACGTGCGTACGCACATACACAAATAGATATGTACCTGCGCACATACCTACATAGATGTGTGTACATATGCACAAACACATACTTGTTTGCGCATCTGCTGTGCCTTCACCTGCGCACATGTGTAGCAAACGAACGTACGCATCCAAACAAGTCTCAGGTAAGATATTCACCCAGCTGTAAATCCACATACAAACATGTGCATACGTGTTGTCCGAACTTGTCTTCGGCTTCCGAAGGTCGTGACAAACGCACATTCTGTTGAGCACGCGGCGCTGGTCCAGGCTTGCTCTCACGTTTCCAGCCGTTCGGTTCCGGACATCTTTGGGAAATTGCGTGACCAGAGTGAAGGCTCTTTGTGCTTTCTTCAAAAGATCTGTCACAATTACTTAGCACAGGCCGTCGCCAGCATCCACAACATTGACCAGCAGACGGTGAATGAAAGTTCTGACCGACCAATTTTACGAAGAACGAGTATCCCCACTGCGGCGTCGACGGGGCATCTCTCTTCAGGTGTCTTCTGAAGTCTAACGTCGTTTGCATACATTGCTACCCTGGTATCGAGGATGTGTCAGGGAGCATCAGAGGCTTGAGGTTTGCTGGTCGTTAGTTTCGAGGGATGCAACACAGCCCCAACCTTAGGCGCGGAAGCGTGTCCTGCGAGCAGGTGAAGAGACATCGTCACGAGAAGAAGTACGTTGCAAAGGCCGTTGTCTCAATCCCATATTTTATCCGCAGCTAGTCAGCACAACCTCCTTGATCATCCCTACATTCGTTACATAAATTTGCTGTAGCAGGGTATGCAATGCCCACAGCTCACCAAGCAAAGCAGGTCCTGCGCTGGTTCGTTTCTACCTAGAACTGTAGACTCCCCTTGAAGGTTCATGGGTAGTTATAAGTGGGGTTATAAGTCCCCTAATATAGGTTATAACTTTTGTTACCCTACTTATAACCCTATTTATAACTACCCGTGAACCTCCAACTAGACCTTAGCAGGTGCTCTGCGTGGGTCCTGATTGCGACCTGGCCCTTTTGGACGTGCCCAGTGATGAGTTCTGGAAGGCACGTGCAAGCTCGGGATGCGGGTTCCAAGGAGGCAGTCAGAGTGACAGAGGAGCCCTACCGGAGACTTACCGAGCCTGTGTTTTGCCATAGTGCGCCCATGTTTCTATTGTAAACATACGCCCGTTTAGCGTCTTGCGTGGAGGATGACAGAAGAAGCCTTCCAGGCTGCAACAGCCAGCCGTAGCATACTTGTTCTGTTCCCATATGGGGGGGTTAGAACATGCTCATCAGTCTTTGGAAGTCTTGGAGTGAACTCGAGGGTGATGTGCTCAAGCCAAGATAGGCTTTTCGCAATCCTACAGTGCAGAGTGCGATCCATATGACATACTGCGAGGGCCCGTCCCTCGGAAGCAACGGCTACCTCGAAGCCCTAAAGGCCCTAAAGCTTCCACTGGAGTTCCATGCAATGAAAGACCCCAATGTAGATCCCAAGCAGAAGGACGCCCGGAAAGTAAGGGACCTCTACAGCAGCGCTTCCTGTGCAAGATCTTTACAAAGCCCTCAAATCCCGGGTACTGAGCCCTTGCAAAATCCTATGACCCCTAAACCCCAAACGCCAAGCCCCAAGCCCCAACAAGAACGACAGACGACCCTTGCAAAATCCAACGTACAAGCCCGAGAGCCTTGACGCCTTCTACTGGCTGAACCCAACTCAGCACTATATTCCCAGAGACTCCAATATCCCCATATACCTTAAATCATATTAGGGATCCTACTATACTTTCAGGTATATCCCTTGTATAAGGGATATTGGAGTCTCTGGGATATTGCTCGACCAGTCTCTAGAGTAATAAGCCTAAAACCCCAAACACTAAAGCCTAATGCCTAAACCCCACACACTACAGCCTAATGCCCAAACCCTAAATCCCAAAAGCCCTATTGCCCAAACCCTAAGCCCTAAAAGCCCCAATGCCTACACCCTAAACCCTAAAAAACCCTAAACCCTAAACCTTGAAAAACCTAAACCCTAAACCCTAGAAAACCCTAAACTAAACCCTAAAACCTAAAAAGCCCTATAAACCTTAAACCCTCAACCTTCCCACGAGTCGAAAGCTGGCAGACTTCCAGGGCCTTGAGCCGCTGGACATCCGTCCAGGGCTTCCGAAGCTTCAGGCCCCCGGCCCCGGGGGCGGTTTAGGGGTTTAGGGTTTCGGTTTTGGGGTCTAGGGGTTTAGGGGTTTAGGGTTTAGGGGTTTAGGGGCTTAGGGTTTAGGGTTTCAGGGTTTAGGGTTTTTAGGGTTTTAGGGTTTTGGGTTTAGGCTTAGGGAGGTTGGAGTTTTGGGTTTTAGGGCTTAGAGTTAGGGGCCGAGAGTTTGGAGATGAGGGTTTAGAGCCGAGAGTGTGGAGTTTGGGGTTTAAGTTTAGGGCGGGTGGGTTTTGAGAGGTCAAGGTTTGGGACTAAGAGTTTAGGCAGGGTAGGGTTAGGGTGGCGGGGATTTGGCTACAAGCACCAGGCCTTGACCGCAAACCCTAAACCCCTACACCCCTAAGCCCTAAACCCTACACCCTAAACCCTAAACTCGATAAGCCCCAAACCCTAAACCCTACACCCCCAAACCGTCCGCTTCGGATCTGTCGTTGCTGTTTGGGTCTGGGGCTTTGGATTTCACTGGCTTGCGCTTCGAGAGTCGGCCGGCCTTTAACTGAGCTCTTGTTATAAGGAATTTAGTTTTAGGCTTAGGGTTTATAGGGGTTTGGGGTTTAGGGGTTTAGGGGTTTAGGGGTTTAGGGTTTAGAGGTTTAGGGTTGAGAGTTTAGGGGTTTAGGGGTTCAGGAGTTCAGGGGTTTAGGGTTTAGGGTTTAATTTAAGGTACCATAATCGGGGTCTATGGTAAATAAGATGGTATCCTTACTATAGTAACTTAAACTAGATCCCTTGACAAGAACCCAGTCAATCATGTATACACTTAGGACAGTTATCTAATCCTTCGGTGTACCTTCACACGAGCTTTCTTTTGCCCGTGAACTTCAATTACCCCCGAACCTGCCGAGCCAAAGATGCTATGCTTTGCTCCTGCTCACACCCATCTGGGAGTTTCCGTAAATAAGGGGTACCTTAATTTGGGGTCCTTATAATAAGGATCCTACTATTTAGGGTACTATATTAGGGTCCCCTATTTTCGGAAACCCCCATCTCCTATTCGGAGCTTGCTCGACCGCCACTGCCGAATGTAGGACTAGAGGAGCTGCTCCTCCTCTTCCTCAGCATCCCCACATAGATCACCGGTGGCTTCTCTTTTCTTGAAACCCCTGCCAGGTAGGGTTAGAACCTGTGCCCTGCACAGGACAGTGTCTCTGTGGTGGGCTACCCGACAGGAGGTGAAAGCCTGTCGGTGGCTGTGCTGCAGATTGTTGAAAGGGTGGGAGGAACGGAAGGAATACCGTTCAGGAGTTCTTCTTGACTTCCTTACATTTGGCTACTTGGGGTAGCGGAAGGAGGTACTGCAGGCTTGCCAGGCATTCGAGGCTGAGACTCCCGTGTCACTTCGAAGAGGAACTCCCATTCCCACCAAAATGGCTCCGGGCGCGTCTGATGCCTGTAGCTGGTCGTTTCAGAAAATCAAGGGATGCTAAACCCCAAACTCGAATGTAGACCATAAACCTGATAATGACATCTCCTTGGGCCTGGAAAACTGCAAAACCCTATATACGACACTACTATGAAAGCCCATCGAGACCCGATAGCAACCTCCCAGAAATCCTGTAGAACCTCATAAATCCTGCACCTTTCGGCGAGCCTATTCTACGCGTATGTTTGGTGGCATGAATCCGGCACCTCAAGCTTGTACCTTGCTTTGTCCTTTAGGGTTTGAGAGTTTCGAGTGTAGATTCCAGAGTTTAGCGAAGGAGCCCTAATCGCGGACTTCCTGCAACACATCCGCTGCAGGTCACAGTGGGCGTGGTCTCCAGGATTGATCTGGTAGAGCCACTGGTCAATATTACTTTTTGGTGCTCTGCAGCTTTGTAAGGGTTAAACATAGGAGTTTAAGTTCAAACATACAGATATCGATCCACACCTTTATTCGTATTTACGCTTCGATGTCTATTGTGTTAGTTTTGCCACATACATACAGACATACAGACATACAGACATACAGACATACAGACAGACAGACAGACAGACAGACAGACAGACAGACAGACATACATGCATGACATATACACAACTACAGACATACATGTCTGGTGTGCAAGCGGCTAGGGCAACGGGGGACTAAGAAGTCTCGGATCCCCGAATCTCGCGCTTGCTGAGTTGGGGTACTGTCGAGCCCGTGCTTTCGGAGCAACCCCCCAATTCCCTAAGCCCTTTAAGTCGCAAAGACGTGCGCAAGGCCCGCAAGGCTTTGAGGGCTTCAGGGTTTAAGG
The DNA here is from genome assembly GCA_905231915.1 of Symbiodinium necroappetens. Classification (NCBI taxonomy): domain Eukaryota; class Dinophyceae; order Suessiales; family Symbiodiniaceae; genus Symbiodinium; species Symbiodinium necroappetens. The sequence goes on from CAJNJA010061252.1 coordinate 63,752, forward strand.
TTTCTTCGGTGCAGGGTTTTGGAGGGTTTTGTGTTTTTTTGTGGGACTTAGGGGTTTCGTTGGTGAGTCAGGTATGCGCAGACGGGGGTGACATTGCTGGCGGCCTGCCCCTCATTTTTCTGTGAGCGCACCCGTATTTTAGAGCAGGGTTTAGGCTGGCACTGGAACTTTTAGAGTAGCTAATAGAACCCTCAAGGTTGCAGTTAGGGCTTAAGGGTTTATGACTGTTGAAGCAAGTTCCCAGGAGACTTCTTGATCAAGATTCATCGGGTCTTGTGTGGTCTCTGTTGGGTTCTATAGGATACTTGTACACGACTTCTTGTAGCAGGGCCTGGTAGGCAGAAATTTGAGCCCAGAAACCCTTACTTAAGGGCACGCTCCTCAAAAGTGTCATAAACCATCAGAGATGTTTGTTTTCTGAACTTGCCTGGAGGCCCAGTTGGTGTAGCGAGCTCCGCATAAGCCCTACAGAATAGCAGTAGAGGATACTAACCCTCAATTCATTCCTTCGGTAACTGGGCTAGGGTCCTTGCAAGCTCAAGTGCTCTGTGACATGACCCAAGCCGTGCTTCCAATCCTTACCCATAGGCTCCTTAGTAGTTCCTTTTTTGGGATTACCTTAGAGGATTCTAAATATAAACCACAAAAAGGAACTACTTAGGGGCCTATGGGTAAACTCAGAACCCACATCCCAAACCAAAAAAACGTTCGGCGTCCGCAACGCACGTGATATGCTTCCTCTTCTAAACCCAAAGCCGTATACCCCCCTAGGCGGGATCCGAATTCACTTCCTTGCATAAAGCCTGCGATGCGTGTGACAAGTTTTGGTCCGTCTTGCTTGAAAACTTGAGCCGGTTCGGAAGGTTTCTCCAAGTTTCTCCTAGTCAAGCCCCCCTAAACCCTAGACCCTAAATCGTAAACCCTAAACCTTAAACCGTCAAGTCCTAGTCAAGCATCCCGAGCTTCATGTTGCGGCCAAGCCTGGCGGCCTCGAGTTCTGGTCTGAGTGGTCATACAGTGACCAAGGTACGGTTGATGATTTAAATCCTGTATTGGAATATACCATAATTCCCATAGTTTAGGGTCCTTAAGGTAATGCAGGGTTTATATCATCAACAGTACCTTTCAGTTCGGAAGGCAAATGTAACCTCTCAACGTAAAAGGATTTAGTCGTGCAATGGTTGCTCTGGGTGAGGTGGATTCCGGAAGCTTTGATTCATGCCTCAGTTTCAGACACTAAGCATCTACGCTCTCCTCCCCTGAGGAAGTTTGACTGTAGGGCCTGTGCAGAAGTGTACTCTCCGGAGGTCCAAATCGACGCAGCCTGGAGCTTACACTCTAGCAGCTTTGCTCCCTGAACTCAGTTTACTTCTTACCCATTCCGACGAGAACTGCTGCCGTCCAGCGCAGCTGCTGCTGCCATCGCTGGGCAACATCTACTGCTGCGACGGTTGTAGCAGTATCTGACGTGTATACCTGTGTTGGGGCTTAAGGACGATTAGCCAAATGCAAGTCGCAAGCTGCACTGAGACTGCCTGTGCTGTCAGTCGGACAGTGCGGCTAACACCATACATAGAATCTCTTGATGTAAGCTCCTGCTTAACAAATCCCCTTTCCAAAAGAGGCTGACATGAAGGATCACCTTGGTCCTTACCGTAGTCTTTACCGAGGGCAGGTCGTCTGGGAACCAGGACGCGACTGCTGCAATGCTCCCGAAACGGGTTGGGAAGCTACCCCAGAATGCAAGCGTTTTTAGACCTTGATCCTGACTGTAGCTCCGAGATCCCGGTAGCCGTAAGCCCTAAACCATGGGTTTAGGATGCATCAGTCTTTCGGAAGCTCCATACGCAGGTCTCATGATGTGTGGGCATAGATGGCCGTTTGATCCTCGAGTTGAATTTTGCTAATAGCGGTTTCGCTGGTGTGTGCGAGATGTTTCCGAGGCCTAAAACAACGGCACAGTGCATTGAGGTGTAATGAGTAATGGATGCGACGAGTACTGAAACGAGACAGCAAAACTCCTGAGTAATGTTGTCAAAGACTTTGTGGACCAAGACTTGCGCTGAGACCCGATGAAACGATATCAAATCCTGACTGTAGGACGGTCAAAACTGAAGTGCTGAAAGCCCGAATCTGGTCTTCATTGTAGTGGCTCTGTGTGTGAGTTCCACAGCACCGAAGAAGCCGAGGCCATCAACAGTGGTAACAGCGGGGGTCCTGTGGTGGACTCCAAGGGCAACTGCCTTTTGACTGGCTTTGGCGGGGATGTGGGCTTGCTTGGGTCCCTAAACCCTAAACCCTAAACCCCTAAACCATGGAGGCCTGGATACTCTGTTCAAATTGGAATAGACAGCGTGAAAGGAACCTGGGTCCTGCAGTAACTGGGAAAATCGAACACTGGACCTAGCAGAAAAGGATACCTCAGTAGGGAAATCCGCACATGCTGATCAGTTCTGAGGGTTCAAGCTGAAGTTCTCGCACTCGTGTTCCGTTTTGAAGCCTCATATTATGAGCCCAACTAACTCGGGTATGTATCTGGGTCCGAGAGTTCTTTGGCTGATGGCTCGTCAGCTCTGCGTTCTAGAGGTCTCGGTGGTGCATGCCTGGCCGATAAAGCCTGGAAACCCACACGTGGAATCTTGAACACGCGTCACCGTGGGATTGCAGGTCTGCGACACTCGTTTTGTCGAGGTCGGCAGTTGACGATGAGACTGTTCGGGTTATTGTAGCAGCAGACGCAGGTGAGATATGAAACACTGAAACAATAACTCATTTCAGGCTTAAGGGCCGATTGCGCCGGGCAATCCTGAACACCCTGACCCGGTCATCAACCTACATCCTACGGACCAAGCCCAGGCAGCATGCTGCGAGACCAAATAAAACTCCAAATCCCAGGTGTCGGCGTCGCCTTTCAGAATCTTGACGCCTCTGACGAAGATGGTGCAGAGAACATTGGAGCCTCGTCGCAGTGACAGCTTAGGGCCGTTTAGGGCTGAGCTGTTGTTTGGGATGCAGGGTTTGAGACCTGTGATTTCGGCCCAAGTCCTTCCGCTTCTGTTTGGAGGCTGTCTTTGTTCCAGTGCGAAGGCTCTTGGTTGGAAGCCAGCGCTTGAAGCCATCAAGTGCAGCGAAGCCCCTCCAAGCCGCGCAAGCCCTCTCTAAGACACCTAAACCTTAAACCGTATAGATGCCGGACAGCCCTGGCAGGAAAGTTCTCTTTGCGATGCAAGCCAAGGATATATTATTCCGACGGAGATCGTCCGGCATTTTCTGGAGGACTACAAGCGGTCGCGGCCCCAAGGGAGAGGAGGGATGCGGGGATACGGTTGATGATATAAATCCTGCATTACCCACAAAAGGAATGTACCATAATTCCCATAGTTTAGAGTCCTTAAGGTAATGCAGGATTTATATCATCAACAGTAGTGCGGTTTACATAGGTTTTGGGAACCAAAAAACGCTAGAAAACAGCGGTGAATTCAGAGGTACGATTGGGCGAAACCTGGCTTTACAAGACTACATAGACGTTACTCTGTAAACTAACCCCTAAATGCAAGTTCGAAGCAGAAACCTAAAGGCAGAACAACTCCCCTAGTTGGACACGCTCCGAGGCTGAAGGCAAAGCACTAACATGAGGGGCCTTGAGAATTAAATAGGGTTTTGGGGCCCATTATACTATACTTATAATCAAGAACCCCACAATGGTATTGGTAATTATTTAGGTCCCTACATTAACTTGTGCTCTCTGGTTTGGAGGATCATCCGACGTAGTACTTCAACAGGATCGCACGTGCTCCCTGATGCATGAGCTGAGTATACACGAATACACAGTCCACTCAGGCTTTAGGATTCAGGGTTGCTCAACATCCTCACAAGCTCCGAAAGGACACCATCTTGAACTGATGCGGAAAATAGTGGGCTTCAAACTCAAGACTTCCGAATCCATCTTTCCAACTCCTCAAATTACCGAAGCTTTCATAGCTAGAGCCCAAAACCTCAATCCCTAGCGTCTTGAGCATCGAACTCCACCACTAAATTCAGAAGCTCGTGCTCTCAGCCTCTGACCTAGACCCTAAATCCTAAACCCTGAAACCCTAGACCCTAAACCCAAAACTTTGAAGCCAGACCGTGAAACATTGGCCACACCGAAGTTACACTCGAAAGCCACGAAGTCCGGAGCTCCTAAGGAACGGTTGCTTCACCGGTTTCGGCAGCGCAGGCATTCTTACACAGGCTCCACGTCATGCATTTCCTGCGGTCTGACGGTAGATGGATAGCTACATTCATAGACATGTATGTACGTATGCATGCATGTATGCATGTACGCATGCACGCATGCATGCATGCATATACGCATGCACGCATGCATGTATGCATGTACACATGTATGCATGCAAGCATGCGTATGTGTATATATATTTATATGTTTATTTGTTTATTTAGGTATTTTATTTAAACAGTATATTATATATATATATACACACACATGCATATGTACGTGTAACTGTATAGATATGTTCATATATATATATATATATACATACATAGATATAGATATAGATATACACACATAGACAAGTGTATGCACATACATCACGCGCTTGTCGGTTGCTTCAAGCCGGCTGGCCAAGCAGGTTCCGGACTCAGGTTCTCGTGGTGTTCGACGATATCAAGGTGTATGGTTGCTTCTGTTGCTTCAGAGCTTTAGGGTTTAGGGTTTAGGCTTCAAGGCAAGTACGATTTCCTGCAGGGACTGGAGTCCCCCGTGCTCCGGCAAGCGCTGGGCATGACGAAGACTCAGCGAGGGCCCCAGTGTACGGTTTGGGGTGATGGGTTCCTACGGTTTTGTTCACTTCGTCGAGGTTCTGCACGACTGTGCTGCTTACGCAGAGCAAATGTGAAGAGCGACCATGATCATGCTGATTTACAACCTGTAAGGGTTCGGCTTTAAGGCTTGGGGTGTTTCGATGTTATCATGCACTTGTTGTGTGTTCTAGAAACGAGTTGCGACTTGAGTGGATGCACACCTTTCTCGAGCCTCTGATTTGTGTATGGGGGCTCGAAGAAAGTAGCAGCCTGTGCGATTTGGTTTCCTGCCCGGCCTACAAGGACTGAAAAGGTTTATCGGTCAGGACTTGAGGACGCACGTCGGCACACACATGCATGTCTATTACAGCCGCCTTGTGAATTCGACTAGGGTTTAGGGATGTTCTGGGTATATTTTGCCTCCCGGGTTTCCAGAAACAGCCCTTGCAACATGGAGTCTTCCGTTTCCTGCGACCATGAACATCCTAAAACAGCGGATCCGGCGACCCTATCACAAACCTCCACAAAAACCCTAGCCCTAAGCCATAACCCCTAAACCCTAACCCCTAAACCCCTAAACCCTAAACCTTAAACCCTATAAACCCTAAATCTATCTCAAAGCCGGCCTCTTTTGTGCGGACCAGGTCTGGGGTCCGGATCAAGGCGCATCGGGACGCCGCAGCCTAAAATCTTAACCTGAACCCCCAAACCCTAAACCCCCAAACCCTAAACCCTAAACCTTAAGAGCCCTAAACCCTAAGAACCCTAAGAACCCTAAACCCTAAGAGCCCTAAGAACCCTAAACCCTAAGAGCCCTAAGAACCTTAAGCCCTAAGAGCCCTAACCCCCAAACTTCAAGTCTGAAGCTCCGAAAGCCCGAATCTTCGACTCGACCCTAGGGGCCCGGAAACTCCAAAAAAAAAGTGAAGGATTTAGGGTTTAAGGTTTAGGGTTTAGGGGTTAGGGTTTAGGGGTTTAGGGGTTTAGGGGTTTAGGGGTTTAGGGTTTAGGGGTTCAGTCAGGACTCGTAGGAACCCCCGCCGTGGGGTTTTGGTCCCTTAAGGGAGCTCTTTGGTTCCGAAGCCTAGAGACTCAGAGCGCGGCAGAGGTGTGCAAGAAGGGGAAGGTTCTGGGGTTCTGATGCAGTGCTTCAGGGTGCCGGCTATATGCTTTGGGGTTCTTGGATGGAGGGCTTTGGGGTTTAAGGCTTAGGAGCTTTACCTCAGAGGTTTCGCGTGTAGGCCTCTGCGAGTTTCTGGGTTCGGGAACTTGTGTCGGTAGGTCTTTGCCGTCTTGGGCTTGTCGGATGGCGGGGTGCTGATGTTCAGCGCAATGGTTCAGAATTGATCATGGAAGGCGAATGGTCGGTTTTAGGGTTTAGGTGTTGGGTTTGGGCTTTTGAAAGTGGCTCGAACGCGAAAGCTCCGAAGTCACCTTCAGCCCAACAAGAATTCTCGGCGTCCTAAACCACTACGCCTAAGACCTGCTGCTCTAGATCTCGAAGCTTACAAACCCTCTAAACCTCTAAGCTAGATGCTCAAGTACTAAGCAACTTGTTCATCACCCCTCCACTCGTAAGACCCTCACCCTAAACCCTAACCCCTAAGCCTTTAAGCCCTAAACCCCAAACCCTAAACCCTAACCCCTACTCAGCCCGAAGATTTAAGCCCCCAAACCCTCTACACATGAGGTCCTCAGCCTCAGGCCCTGAATCCACAGCAAGGTGGCGTTTAGGGCAATATTGGGTAGTTCTCTAAACTCGGGCCCCTTTTAGGGTCCTTTTTTGTATAAGGGTGTCGTACTCTATTGGGGACCCAAAACAGGGACCCTAATTTAGAGAACTGCCCATATGGCTTACGGGCTTTAGGCTTTGTCTTAACACCCTTGCGAAGACGCGCAAAGCACTTAATTGCAAAAACCTCAGAGTCTCTAAGCCCTATAGACCCTTTAAAGCCCTAAATCCCTTAAACCCTTTCAAAGCCCGCTAAAGCCCTAAACCTCTGCCTTGCCGCAGTCTGTGGAGCCGGCGAGCCCGGCCCATGGCGTGCTGTTGCCTGACGATGTGGTGCTCAGTGTGGATGGACGAAAGGCGCTAGAAAGGGGCTGGAAAGTTAGGCTTTGGGGAGTTTGACTTCGGTACAGGTTTTCTCGAAACAGCTGTACTAAACTGACACTGGCACCTCCTCCTTAGAACCATGAGACGGGGACTTCCGGCTGAATCTAGCCATCTTATCCGGTACTGTACAGCAACATTCGCCGGGGAAACATTCTGGGGGTGTTCAGTGCTCCGGTGCACTCATTCATGCCAGTTCTGAAGCTAAGTGGCTTCAAAGAGTACCAAACATGACACCACATCATATCTTGCTAAACCTAAACCCTAAACCCCTAAACCCTAAACGCGATAGGCCCCAAGCACTCTCTCATCTTGCAGCCACTTGAACCCAGGAAGTATGCCTCACGGCAACTTCATTCGGGCTCATCATCGAGGTCTGAGAATCTAGAATCTAGCCCAACCTATATACTAGAATAGATACGCTAAATTCCAAACCCGCCTTCTGGCCATTAAAGGCCCTTTATTCATACTCTTTTGGAGGCTGGGTCTGGTCTATCACCCTTGAACCACCACTCAAGGTGCGGAAGCTTGTGCTAAACCCTCACGCTTGCTATGATCCCGAGGCCCTGAGCTTCGAATCACGACGGAACCCTTCAACGTCCGTAGCCCCTGGACCTAAACTCAAAGAGCGCCAAGTGCTTGCAGCAGAAGCTTGCCAGCTCCAGGTGGGCAATGACGGGGAAGTGGCGATGCCGTGGGGGTCTCATCTGGGCGTTGATTGGGGTCATTGCGATGTTACGATATTGAAAAACCTATCTGCAGCAGGGGCCCTAAACCCTGCAGGCCCTATGGTGGTTTAGGGTTAGGGTTCAGGGTTTAGGGTTTAGGGGCCCTTCGCTTAAACATGCGAGGTACAGCTGGTAAGGACTGGAACTTGCGAGTTGGCTTGCGCATTTACGCTTCTGGTAAGTGCAGCCTATCCCTCCAGTTGCGTTTTGCGAGCCAGCGGTTGGGGGATTCGTTTGGGGATCGGGTTTTCAAGAATTGGGGTAGGGGGCATAGAGTATGCTTGGGGTGTTTGAGGGTCTGGCATCTGAAATTTCCGATTCACTTCTCTCAGGGATTATTCAGTCACGGGGCATAAGCCGCTTCAATTCAGCCTGAGATCTCTCCATTAAACAGAGAAGCCCCGTCCCTTTAAAGGATCCCTTACTTAATTAAAGGAGCCCCAAAAATGTTGAAGGAGCTCTTGTTTCAAAGGGAGTCCTTTGAGGATACCTGGACCAGGTGGGGCCGCATCCCTTTCGCCTACTTGCTGAACCAGCGCTTCCCTGGGGAGTCCTGTGAGCTGCAGGCGAGAGCTTCAAGACGAGATCGGAGGCTTGCAAGGCATTTTGGGGCTCCTACGGTTGATGATATAAACCCTGTATTACGCAAAATGAGGAATATACCAGATTTACCATAGTTTAGGGTCCTTAAGATACTGCAGGATTTATGTCATCAACCGTATATCTATCTACTTATAACGATCATTAACTGTCTAACGACCACTAACTATCTAGCGATCTATCTGTCTGTCTATCTATCTAGCGATTTCACTACTGGACTATTTAACTATCTGTCTACCTACCTACCTACCTACCTATCTATCTGTCCACCCATCTCTAGACACACCTGTGTACGTATATATATATATACACACACACATGAGGTTGCTTATTTGCAGAGAACTGGGCAGGCTGGATTGATGAGTTTATAGTTTAGGGACTTTTAGGTTTCGGGGTGTGAGGGTGGCCCACACTCAGTTCGTATCAACAGTGCGCATACGCCGCATAACAAGTTCAACCCAATTTCCTAAGGCGACAGAGTTAGAGCCAAGTTCTTGCTGATGGTACATCTGTATTCCACACTTTACACTAGTCTTTGCACCATCCCCTAGAAACCCTAAAGTAACCCCTGAACCCTACAACTGATAAACTGAAACCCCCGTTCCCTCAAGCCCTAGAGACCTGAACAAGCACCCATACAAAGCCTCAATGAACCCCACAGTCCCTCCTATAAAGGGATGGCAAACGTTAGCGGCAGTTCTGTAAAACTCTATTGACCTCTGTCGCACCCACATAGCACCCATAAAATGCACATCGAAGTACCTGCCCTCAGCACAGTTGCAGAGCTTCAGGTACATCCCAGGCCCTAAACCCGAAACCCTGAATCTGGCCCCACATCCACGGCACGGAGAAAGGTGCTTCGTGCCCAGGAGGAGGGCGTGAAGAAGATGTCTCTCCAGGCGTCGCATAGCACTTTAGGATATCTGGAGCTTTGCCCCACTCCCACCTTGGCCTGAGGCATCCATGGCCCCCAGGGCCCGGGAACATTTAGGGCGTGGGACTTAGGGTTCAGGGTTTGGGGTGTATGGGGTTTCGGGTTTGGACATGATGTCTGACATTCAGATGCTAAGCCCCACGTCCCAGAAGATGTACGAATTCTGACCCGTCAACCACTGGACCCTACTAGTAAATCTGAGCCCCTGTACAGTGCTATAGCCTGCCACTTCGCTTCCCAGTACTGCACAGCGAGTTCCACAACGCGAGCTTGCAAACCTGCATGGACGCTGTAGATCGTGAGTTGCGTTTGGGTAGGCTGAAACAATCAACGCTAGATCCACTTGCCAGTTCCGCCTGTCTCGCTGTCGCGATCTCGTGGCTGCAGATGCAGGCGGGGAAATCGGTCCTTCTTGTGCTCTAAGCAGCCAACACAGTGGGAAGGGCCCAGATTTGAAGGTGAAAGTCTCCGAGAATTAACGCTGAAGGGCCTCTAGCAGCGATGGCATACAAACCCAGAAGGGCCTCAGGACGATGACTCAGAGCCCGACAGCATCGCATTCTGCGTTTGATGAAGTATTCTGGAAACCTGCGGGGTGGCCCTCTCCGGACCTCTAGATGGGTAGTTCTCTAAATTGGGGTCCCTTTTGGGGTCCTTTTTATAAGGGTGCCGTACTATACTTGGGACCTATAAAAAGGGACTCAAATTTAGAGAACTCCCCACATCACTACAGCCAGAGAGAGACGGAGGATTCCGACCCCCCCAAAGCCAAGGTTTCAAAGACCCCAAACCCTTTAACCCCGGAGCCCCTTCTGGTTTAGAAAGCCCCCATAGCAACACCTGTAAGACTGCCGAAAGAGACTTCGTAGTGCCATAGCCCTATGAAAAAGCGCACAAAGCCCTGTCAAGCCTCTATAAACCCTAGTAAAGCCCCTTTCAACCCCGAACCCGCAAAGGCGGCCCGGCCGCCTTTGCGGGCTCTGCAGCACCGCGCTACATCGTGGCAGGAGGCCTCCAAGTGCGGAAGATGTCCGTACAAGGGGTACACAGTGTTATGTAAATATGCATACACATACACACATGTGTGGATATGTGTATGTCTATGTGTGTATATAATATGTATATCTATATATATATATGTATACATATAAGTGCATTGATGTTTGTGTCTATATATGCATATATATATATACATACACATACACACGCATGCATATTTGTTTTATCAGCTGAATACTTTAGTTTCTCTGTGCGGATGAGACCCCCTGAAGATGGGCTGGGCACTCCAGGTTCTTAAACGTGTTGCTCTTGGTTACTTGGCTCATGGCTTCTTAGCTTATGTGTGAAGGGTTGCTCCGCATAAGGCTTGGCATGAGTCGTGCTTGCCTTGCATCGAACTCCCCGGCGTATGTTTGTCTGAGCTGCTGAAATCCGATTCCCTAAACCCCTGAACCCAAAACCCAAAACCCCTAAACCCTAAACCCCTAAACCCGTAAACCCCTAAACCCCTAAACCCCTCAACCCTAAACCCCAGAACCCTAAACCCCAGAACCCTACAATTTCAGGCCTCGTCTTCGTGCCTTTGACCAAGCCTTTCCTGGAAGCTGCCTTCGGAGAGGACTTCACCTTCTTCTCCCTTCAAGCCTCAGGGTTTAGGATTTAGGATTTAGGATTTAGGGTTTAGAGGTTTAGGGTTTAGGAGGGTGGTGGGTTTGGGGTTTTTGGCTGTTTTCCTGCCTTCAGAGATTGGGTTTTGAGGTTTAGGGCGTGAACCGCTACGTTCTGTTGACGGATTCAGGGTTTCAATCCTGGGCGCTCAAGCCCTGTTTAGTTCCGGCATGAGGATTCGCGTTTGCGTAGTCCTCGGCTTTGCACTCACAACCCAACATGCCCTAAACCCTGGGCCCTGAACCCTGGGCCCTAAACCCTAAACCCTGGGCCCTGAACCCTGGACCCTAAACCCTAAACCGTGGGCTCTAAGAATTCAGCAGCTTGCGCGAAGAGTCTTCGGAGCAGGATATCGGAAAAAAACTGTCCTCCCTCCCACGCCGCAATCTCCACAGATCGGGTTTATAAGGGGTTTAGGGTCTTAGGGGTTTAGGGCTTTTTGGTTCATGGGGTGTTATAACGGGTGTAGGGTCTTAGGGGTTTAGGGCGTTTTTGTTCATGGGGTGGTATAGGGGGTTTCTGGAGCACTCTACATGTCTACACCTACAGCCTGGCCCGTGAGGACTACGCTGACAAGCGGCCGTCGGAGATGACTGGGGAGCCCCACGACACACTTTTGGAAGAGTCATCACTAGCAGTAGCCAGCATCACCAACATCATCGCCATCGCAATATCCGATTGTGGTTCTCACAGGCAGCTACCTTAATCTTCTTCTTTAAGTGCCTTGTGCTGTTGATGTTTTGTCTTTTAGATGTCCTACTTTATTAAAGTGGCCCAGCCTAATCCTAGAACTGCTGAGGCAGAAAACGTGAGGTCCTGGAGTGCTTCTGGCCGTAGTCGTTCGGGTTTGGAGACTCCTGAAGGCCCTAATTAAAGCTTAGGGTTTAGGGGTTTAGGGTTTAGGGGTGTAGGGTTTAGGGTTTAGGGGTGTAGGGGTTTAGGGGTGTAAGGGTTTAGGGTTTAGGGTAATCACATAAAGCTGCGTCTTGTTTAGACTGAAACCCGGGCTTTCCCTAACCCCCCAGGTACCTACTATATAGGGTACTAGGGCCCCTAGGGCCCCATATAGTAGGTACCTGGGAGGTTAGGGTTTCTTCAGGGTTTCTGAGTTTGGGGCTTGGGGTGCAGGGTTTCGGGGCGATCTGCAAAGGCACTAAGGACCTCCCCCAAAACGAAACTTCAAAGACCACACGTAACCCGTAAACCCTAAACCCTAACCCCTAAAAGGCCTTAACCCTAAACCCTAAAAACCCTAAACCCTAAAAGCCTCAAACCCTAAAATCTAAACCCTAAAAACCCCAAAAGCCCTAAACCCTAAACCCTAAGAGCCTTAAAAAAAAAAACCTAAGAACCCTAAAAACCGTAAACCCTAAAAGCCCTAAACCCTAAACCCTAAAGACCCTGAAAACCCTAAGCGCTAAAAACCCTAAACCCTAAAAGCCTTAAGCCCCCTAACCCCTAAACACTAAAAAGCCTTAAACCCTATAAACCCCAAACCAAACACGTGCAATCGGTGGTCCAGCACATTGCCGGCTCGGGCCCTAATGAAATTGTTATTAAGGATTACAACTAATTCTATTCCTAGATCAATCATACAAACTCTGAACCCTATAAACCCTAAAACCCAGGCTGGTCTATCTCCTGGAGAACGGCACTCGCGAGCCAGAGCCTCCTCCCTTTTTCCAGGGCAAAAGGGGCTTTCTTGGAGCGTTGTGCAGTTTTTGGGGATTGGTTTAGGGTTTAGGGTTCAAGGTTTAGGGTTTAGGGTTTAGGGTTCAGGGTTTAAGGTTCAGGGTTTGGTGATTACGTAGTCGATCCGGACTTGCGGCTTTCATCTTGGCCATTCTCGCGTTGTGAGATTCCCAGGCCGAACCCGGAAGCCAAACAGTCGCAGGTTTAACGTGGGCTTCAGGGCGGTTTGGTGAGCACGAGTTTGATAAGTACGTAGCAGGATAAAGCAGGTCTGCCTCCAGAACCCCAAAGCCCTAAACCCAAGCAAACAAGCTAGAAACACCAACGATACCAAAGCATCTCGGAGACCCTAGTGGCCTAAAGACTCTCAGATGTCAAAGCCGAGGAGTCCGAAGCCCTATGAGCCCTGAAGTTTGGGGTTTTGGGTTTAGGGTTTGGGTTTGGGGTTTGGAGTTGAGGGTTTGGGGTTTAGTAGGGTTGAGGGTTTTAGGGTTTACACAGAGACTCAGGAACCGTTGAAAAGCCCTAAAGACACACACCTCAAATCATCCTCTGCGATAAGGAGGCCCGAAAGGAGAACCAAAAAGGCGAGGTAAGAACACCTAAGTTTCCTAATTCCTAAACCCCAAATTAAAAGTTCTATGCCCTAAAACCTAAAACTCGAAGCCCTAGGACTAACAACTCTCTGGTTCTTAGTAGGGAATGGGGGAATGGATCCCTATGACAGTCCCTTAAGGTCCCCTTTAGTAGTCCCAATAACCCATTCCCCCCATTCCCTTAAGAACCAACCCTAAACCCTACACCCTAAACCCCTAAACCCTAAACCCCTAAACCCCTAAACCCTAAACCCTAAACCCCTAAACCCCTAAACCCTAAACCCCCATTCCCTACTCAGAACCAGAGAGACAAGGGAAGCCCGAAGCAGAGCGCGCCAAGGGAGTCGGATCAGGAGCCCGTGGTCCTCACCCAGGCTCCTTGCATAGACGGGGCTTCAGTATTGTTGTTGTTATTTTAGGGTTTAGGGTTTGGGGTTTAGGGCTTAGGGCTTTACGGTTTGGGGTTCGGGTTTAGGGTTTAGGGTTTAGGGTTCAGGGTTTAGGGTTTAGGTAGCCTGTTGTGGTTTAGGGTTTAGGGTGTTAGGGTGTTGTTGCTAGAAGCGCTAAGGGTCCATGTGCCCAAATAGTATGTGGTTTAGGGTTTAGGGTTCAGGGTTTAGGGTGTTATTGTTTGTAGCCCTAAGGGTGAATGTGCCCAAAATAGTATATGCTTTGGCCTTAAAGTAGTCCCTGTACAGGTACTTTGGGGCCAAAGTATATACTATTTGGGTGCATGGACCTTTAGGGTAGTACATAACTAGTATCGTTGTTATTGGTTTTTGTTATCATCATCAGCATCACCAGGATGATGATTGTTACAAACAGCCATCATCACCATCATCACCATCAGTAGCAGCATTATCATCACCTTCTATCAATATCATCATTATTGTCATTGTTATGTGCTTGTGTTTCCTTCCCCCTTGATGGAGTTTTGTCTTCCGACCTGGAATTTTTGTGGGCGCGATGTGCGTGAATGGGCCTGTGTCAGGAGGTACTGTGTGGCAGAGAACATCAAATTTTCAAGGTGACTTCCCCTGGCTATAGTTTAAAGTGGGTTCACTTGGTTCAAAATTAGGGGACTACCGGTACCTCTAGAAAAACACATCTTTTATTAAAGACGTACCACTCTCTTCCTACGGCGAACACCTACAAGTGTTGGCCATACAATACAGTCTTGAAGTAGACCTCCTCGCCCAAACTAACATGAAATTCCTTATTGGCATATATCTTGATTTCGAGGAGGGTAGTAAATAACCCATGGACCCCAAACCTCAAGATGCCAATGTTAACCGCCCTGAGCCCCTACATCGGCGTCTTTGCAGCAGGTCTTGGCCAGCGAGGTGACGGCTACTTGTCTCACTGGACCCGTTCTTCGCATGGTGCAAAAGCTTGGCTCACATGTTTCATCGGTTTAGGGTGTTTAAGAACCGTTTTCCTCAGTGACATGAAATCCTGGATTTGCGTCTTGTTTCGTTCATGGCAACCGCGCACACGAAGCCGGCCTTTCTGGCTGCGTGCACCGAGAACTTTCTCTGTAACGCCTCAAAGCCCTGAAGATCCGGAAGGGCGCACCAGCCACATGTTCTTCCGCTCACTCCCATGCCAATCCCATGCACTTCGAGCCCTGCATCATGGTCCCTTCCACAGTTTCCAGCGACCAAGCCTCGCACGTTTCAACTCTCCGCATTTCGCGAACCTATCGCATGCAGCCGTGCGCAGCCCATCTGCGCCGAAGTAGGTCATGGCCTGCACCATGCCCAATGCACTCAAGGTTGGATACTCCGACTTGGAAAATGAGGCATCGGCACACTTTCCGGTTTGGGATCAAGCGTTTGAGTTTGAGGTGCAGGGTTACGGGTTTTGGTCTCAGGTTCATGTTTGAGGCTTTGTTCTTTGCTCTTCAGATCGTGCACGTTTAAAGATCCAGATGTCGACTCCCCATGCAAAATGGCGAGTTACTCTGTTGTGCACCGCTCTTTGCATGCAGCTTGCGGGAACCTTGCGAGTGTGGGGTTTTCGGGTTTGGAATCCCGTGATAGCACTGGCTTCTCAGAGGTGGCGCGAAGTCACACTGCTGATGGACAAAAGCCTGCATGTGCATCCCATGGTTCCTATAGCTCAGGCGACTTCCGGCGATGTTAGTGCATTGACATTCTCAGTAACAGTAGTGCCAGCAATTGCCGCTGCACATGAATCAAGTATCGAACAGCTGGCTACATTCGGGTTCACGGCTATAACAGGATATAATCAGGATATAACAGGTTCTCCTCGCAACAAAGGTTTACCTCTGAGTAAACCTTGTCTCAACCACCCTTGTGTGCAGGCAAGAACATCACAAAGTCATGACCACACATCAGAAAGGCGGAAAGCACGACAGGCACATGGTCATAATGAGAAAGCGAGAAAGAAGAGTACCAACCAAGACGAGCGCAGCTCATGGTCGCAGACACAGTTCTCACGAGACGAACAAGGATGAGAACTACTACTACTACTACTACTACTACACTACTAACACTACTACTACTACTACTACTACTACTACTACTCCTACTCCTGCTCCTCCTCCTGCTGCTACTACTACTACTACTACTACGACAATTCTGCAGGTTCTGGAGACCTTCAATGGTGAGAAGGTGGGAGAGCTGTTCCAGATGTCCCAAGAAGTATGGTAGTAGCACACGAGGCCTCTTGCCTTCAGAGCATAGCTCATGTACCTCTCAAACTCAAAGCTCCTGTCATCAGCGAATTCGGTGCAAATCGTATTCGTGCAGAGCGACCTCGTTTTCTGGTCCTCACTTTTGGACATCGCATGTTCTTGTCACAGTATGTGGAGACATCGCGTAGTTTGAACTCGCACTTCGCATGTGGATTGGTCTTGGAAGGGGTATCGGGAGCGGGCCTGGAATGGTTTCCGAGCCGAATATCATCATGGGGGTAGTCTCGGAATAGTCTCAGGATGTGGTCCTGGTGTGGCCTTCCAGTTGCGGATTACATGAGTTTTCACCGTCCGTTGCATGCTTTATGAGCCTTTGGGTTCCCATCACGGGCGGAAGGAGCCTTTAGGAACCACTTTGGGGTTCAGGGTGAACAGCGTTGCAATCTTCTGCACCTGCCTGAGCGAGCGTTCCAACTTCTGAGACATGGACTGTTGGCAGTGCATATAATTGCCGTCTTTTCTGTCATGTACCGTTCTCTGGGGCGTTCCACCTCTCCTGGCCTTCGCACCAGAAGACTCTGACAGCAAATCATGCTCTTCGGAGCCCCACCGGCTACACATACTCCGCGAAGCAAGAGGTTCCAGACGCCATGGCGATACATCATCGTGTTGGGTGTATGCTGTGCCTTGCACTTCTTTCGCAGCCTCTCCGGACACTGAATTTCGCGAAGCCCGCTTCCATAAAGTCAAAGTTCCAACCGGGCCGGGAGGGTCGAGACTTGTATGTCAAACTCGAACTCGGAGCGGCGGACGAATCCGAGTCGGTGGAGGGACTTTCCAGCAAAGACCGAAATCTAATCAACAGCATGGTGACTGGTGGAAACAACAGGGATTGGTTCACGGTCCTACGTGCGTTTGGGGCCTGCAGTCAAACGATAGCTCCACAATTCAATTTCGCAATGGCGGCAGCTCTGTAATGTGGACAGTTCAAGAAAGGCATTGCTATATTCGACGAGCTGTGTGTCTCGGGTGTTCGCAAGACATTGAAAAGCTACTGCTGTGCCATTAGACTGTCTGGTGAGCTTGGTTCGCGCGATCGAATCATGGCCTTGTGGATGGAAGCGCAGCAGGACGAACTATGGGAGAGTGATGAGCAAGCACTTTCCCTCATGTCTGCAGCGCTATATGCTTCCTCGAAGGTAGGTAATGTAACATTCGCAGCAACTTTGCTGGATCTGATGCAGAAGAGGGGAAAGCCGCTAAACGTGATTGATTGGAACCAAGGAATTGATGCATGCGCAGTAGCTGGTGAAGCCGGCGCTGAGAGCTTCTTGTTCGATAACATGATTAAAGCAGGTGTCAAGCCGAACATAATTTCATTCGCTCTCTTGGTGGGTGCACATAGTGGTAAGCCCGTGGCTCGCATCAGTGAAGCAGCGAGGCGCTTAAACGATCATGACATACTGCCAGACTCGGCTTTCTTCGAAGAGCTCGTGTGTGCCATCTTCGGTGCCCGGCAGCTGAAGATGAATACTATGATACGTGCGGAGGATACGATTGCAGTGGTTCGGGATGCTTCGGTGAGTCGGAGGGCAGAGGCATGGCGAGTGATCCAGGAAGCAAAAGCAAAGGGATTGCATCTGAGCAGCCTCGTGCAACTGTTCGAAGCATCACTGCAAAAGGTGGCTGAGTTTCCAACGATATGAGAAATCTATGCAGCTCTCGACAGGAGAGGCTCCCCCATCTGCTTCTTCATCAGAGCGAAAGCAAGACATCCCAGCGAAACTGGCCGAGCCATGAGCAAAGGCCTCGTCGTAGCAGCTTTCTCGGCCTCGGACCCCTTCTGCAACGTCCGAATGCGGTGCCCAATAGACTCACTGTCTCGAATAGATGCCTTCCTGGGCCCGTGCTAACTGCCATGATTGCTACGGTCTGTATATAGCAGTTGGGATCCCGGAGTTGTTCGATTTATTTGTCTTGTCTTGTACTAATGACTCATAGTACGACGACGGCTGCCTTGAAGATCGGGCTTGCTTTGATGCCGCATGCTGCGCATGTACTTGTTTGTTCGTGCTCGGGGTGGTTTGTGAATTATCGGTGTGCGCAGTGGGGTGCCTGTATACCTACAAGGACATGCAATAACCATATATATATATATATATATTATATGTCACACCTTTATATATGTATATAGCGAGAGGGAGATCTAAATTCTCTTTTCTAAACTACATAAGGAGATGAAGAGCGCGGGGAGAACAGAGGACGGTGAATCTACGCCACACCTTACAAAGTTGCTAGTGTTGGAGGCTTTTGCGTTTAAGACTTAGGGGTCTCAGGCATGGACGCTCTGTTTCGGGGAATGTAGGTTTCGGCTTTGCGCGAAGCCTCCGAACAGCACTCGCAAAATAGGCACATTTTCAGCGACCTCCCTCATAAGACCCGCAAAGACATGACGAAGTCAATTCTCAACCCAATCTGTCCCAACTAGGATTATGTTCATGGCATCTGGACGCAGGTCCGGAACCTCAGCCATCTCGCGCAGTTGCTGGAGAGCAGCAGTCAGGACCATACTTTGGAAGTGGGGACTTGCAAGGTTTGGAGTCCAGAGCCAGGACTTAGGGATTAGGGTTTAGGGTTTAGGGATTAGGGTTTAGGGTCTAGGGATTCGGGTTTAGGGTTTAGGGTTTATGATTTAGGGTTTAGTGTTTAGGGTAATCGGGAGGCGAATCAATGCCAAAGCGTCAGACTCGAAGCATGTCCCATGCTGTCCGCACCTGATGCCCCATGCTCTACACAATACTGTAGAAAGTCACACGATACTGAAGAAAGTCCGAGCCTCCAGGCACCCTAACCCGTAAATGCCCTACACCTAGAGCCTTATCTTGTCGTGGCTGCAGCTTCTTATTGGTAAGCCCTGTATGTGGAAGTATCTTCCCGTAGCTGTCAGCTCAGCAAAGGGCGTCCTATTCGAGACCATCTGTTTAGCCATGATTCGAGAGCATGAGTTGTTGTCTGCATTGTCATCGATATCGGAGTTTGTTTTCTCAGCTTCGAATTGACCTATTGCTTATCTGTCCAGCACTGCTAGTCGTCCATTCCCGCTCGTCTTCTCCGATTGAGGATCCATGTCCGTCTTTGCTCAGATAGGCCCCTTGAAGTCTTATATGCAAAAGGGGTTGACTCTTCAAGGGGTTATATGGGACTTTCCGAAAATTAGGGGTACCTTATTCTGGGGCCCTTTATAATAAGGATCCTACTATTTAGGGTACTATATTAGGGTCCCCTATTTCGGAAACCCCCATGTGTTTAGGTGCAGGGGCTGGGATTCGGGGTTTCGAGACTTTGGTCGGAATTTTAAAATGCCGGCCGTAGGCCACCTGCACTTCAGCTTCCTAGGATTGAAAATGGGTATCAGACGACAGGAGAAGTACCAGAAGTTCGGATTCCGAAGCAAGGAGGTGGGGGAGATGGCAGGAAGTAGGAGGGGAGAGGACTGAGAGTCTTACTTGCACCTCCCGGGGCTTTTTAAAAAGCTGAGAGACGGGAAGTCGTTGGGATTTAGGGTTTAGGTTTTGGGCGTAGCAGATCGATTTCGGACACAGCACTTCGGGCTAGCTGGTTCTAGCATTCAGGAGATCAACTCCACCTTTCCCATCGCGCAAGCTTGTTCCAGGATCAGGCGTTAGTGCCCCCAAGCCCCACAGCCTTAAACCTCATAAGAATACTGCAACAGCCCCCACTTCAAGAAGCGAAGCTTGAATCCCCAAAGATCCCGTTCCATCAGGGCTTTGGCAGTTTGAGGTTCAGGGTGTCGCCAGGGTTTATATTGGCCGATAGTTGCCTGAGGAGATCTGGGGTTTGGGTGAATTCCTCTGCCATATCTGCATCGGGCTTGTTTAGGAATCCTGATGTGTTCCTTGGGTGCAATTTCCAAGGCGAGCTATACGCACTACCCAGAGACGAAACTCAAGCCGTCTACGACGCGGAAGCCATTAAACCGTTTTCGAAAGCTGAAACTCATGCTCGTGGCAGTGCAGGCGCTTTTAGCAAAGCTTCAGTCTGTACGGCTTAGCACCTATAGCACCGTCTGTTGGTTGTAGGTTTTATGGCATCGAAGGTTCGACAATGTGGCGTCGAAAAATTGTTCTCTCGTGTGTTCTACAGCCGTGCTTCCGCGAGAGCGCCAAAGCTTCGCTGCCACACAGGACCCTAAACCCTGAACCCTAAACTCTAAACCCTGAAGCCTAAGCCCTATAAGCCCTAAACCCTGAACCCTAAACCCCAAAGCCCTAAACCCTGAACCCTAAACCCCAAACTCTCAAGAAAAAGGCCAGAGGGCCTCGGTCACTGTCAGAGAAGTGTTGCGGATGAGGGCAAAGTTTCACGCGGGGCCCCAAGCCCGAAACCCCTGAACCCTGATTTACTTTGCAGATCCTGAATGTCGAATTTAATGTTTTGTCTGAATATTATAGCGTAATCACAACAGAAGAGGGACTATATAGGAATACTATGGCTACTTCTGCTTACTTCAGCCTTTAACTCCGCATGATCGCAGGTTGTGGTCTTAGACCGAAGAGCAGCGACGAAGGTTTGGGGGCTCGGGCATTCGGAATTGCTTTGATGGGCTTTCGGACTTTGGGGCTCGGGTTCCGGGATATATCCCGAAGCTGCAGAAGCTGCCAAGTGCTTTGAAACCCTGATCTTTGTGTGTGTACATAATACAAAATATACATGCATATATTTGTAATCTGCATGTAAAACCCTCAAAAAAAGAGGGTTTGTGGTGTAAGGCTAGGCAACCGAGGAATTTCCAGAACAGCCTGGGGATGTGCTGTTCCTTGCAGGTTCGGATTTGCACGCATTTCCAGGTTTGGGACGGTGGCGCTTCCTTTGAGGGGTGTGCTGAAAGAAGTCCCGGGCATGGCTTTCGTCCGTAATCCACGACTCTGTCATGTCTCTCCATCCGTTTGAGCCCGTCGGATGCTGGAGTGTAGAGTTGAGGGCTGTGGTTTTGGAGGTTTAGGTTTGCGGTCTGTCCGTTCAGGCTTCAGCATCATGGTGCAACATGGTCTTCTAGTGACATCCCAGAAGGAAGCCCTTGAAAGCTCATACAAACTCGGATGTGAGTGCTCGCCAATGTCCTTTGAAGAAGCCCGAATAATCAAAATAGCATAAAAAGATAAGATAAGATAAGATAAGACAAGGTTAGTATAGTATAGCCTAATTCTGCCCCTTTCGGGAGGCTCTGCCTGGCATCCTCTCCCAGAACATGATCCCAGCCGCGCGGTCACGGCTTCTGTGAGAACTCCGGCACCTGGGCGTGGCCCGGACTCGAGACCTTGTGGTTGACGATGGGATTTCGGGTTTATGGGTCCTGCCAATTCCCTTAGGAAGAGGGCTGCTACTATGATCTATGCTCTAGGCCATGTGCTTCAGACCATGCAGCTATCGCCAGCCACGCCAGGGATCTCGAGTGTAGAGCATCTTCCTGCATCCCTGAATTCGTTCACGCTGTATGCACGTCCCGGAGGCGTACGAGCCTCGGGAAATGGAGCTCGGAGCAAGAGCTGTGAAGGCAGCGAGAAGTCTCCCTCAACTCCCAACGCAAAGGGTTTAGGGATTATAGGGGCTTCTAGCGTTTAGGCGGTTGAGGGGGTGGGGAGTTTAGGGTCGCGAGGGTTTAGGCGGTTTAGGGTTTAAGGGTTTAGGATCCCTAAACCCGAGCGGCCGAACCCTAAACCCTAAACCCCAAGCCCAGATCCGCAATCCCCGAACCCGACCTGAGATCTGTTGCATGCTCCACTCCTGGAGCCTCAACTTCTGAGCACTTCAAAAAGTCTGGGTTCGGCTTTGCAGGTTTAGGATCTCAACCCTAAACCCTAATCTCTAAACTCTAGCTCTCGCGCATACATACCTGCAAACAAGCATGCATGCATGCATGCATGCATGCATGCATGCATGCATATTATCTCAAACACTTACTCACTGACTGGCTGACTGACTGGCTTACTTGCTCACTTGCCCGCTTGCTCTTTGTGTATGTATGTGCTTACATGTCTCTGTGTGTGTGTGTGTCCAACTATGCATGGCTCAAACTTCTTCCGCTTTTGTGATTACATAAGCTAGTTCACAATTTATCTCTCTCTATAAACAGGTCCATGTGTCCATTTGTCTAGCCATCTGTGTACTTCTGTATGCATATGTACATACCCTTATTCGCCGCTATAGTATAGCCGACAAGTCCATTCTGAAGATTACGCTCCCTGTGCCATCGTTCGGTCACCATCCGATATTCGCAATTCCCTGCTGCTGCCTTCAGAGTTATGACCGGGACTCCATATTCTAGAAAGCATGCCTTCCCATGACCCATTTTGGCAGCGTCGGATCTAGAGGTTAGGCTACTATTCGGGGTGATGCTGAAAGCCCAAGAGCATAAGCCCAACAAGTGTTATCCGTCGAGAGCTAAGGTCCTTCATCGGGGGTTGGATTGAGGTTTCCCCAAGGGTCCAAGTGCCTAATATACTAATAATCATATGCTCTCCCAAATACTAACCTACAACATTACTATCCAAGTACCTGATTATCAGGCCCTTTGGACCCTTAGGGTTTAGGGTTTAGGGATTTAGAGTTTAGGGTTTAGGGTTGAAAGTTGGCTGAAGGAACGAAGCGAAACTCGGAAAAGCCCTGAATCTCCAAAAGTCCTGAGACATAAAGCACTTAAGGCTTTGGGGGTCTACCTTAAGCCCAATTAACGTAGCTTCTAGCATGGTCTTTTCTCAAAGGATCCAAATAGCCGTTAAAATAGCCTACAGTAGGTAATACGTACAGACTCTCTAGACCCCAAAGCATGTATTTACCTGGAGGCTTAGAGCTGGGCCCCCAAAACAAGTGACCAGACGCATGACTCTGCAGTTCGTTGTGCTTAAAAAATTTCAATTGATGCCAAGCCGGTGACCATTGTGTTCTTTACAAGAAATGCATTAGAAGAAGATATTAAAGACCTCGGGCTCCGAAGTTTCGATGTCAGACTCTGCAAATCGGCTGAACTTCACGCGTTCACGTCTTAGGCTCTCGGACCATAGCTAGTTATTTCGGGAGCAGGCTCGGACTACGGATTGAAGGTGGGATCTCTCTTCACTGTCAGAGCTCAAGAGAACCGTAGTGTGGAACAACTCTCCTGGGTGTGTATGGGAAGCATGCGACCTTCGCGCAGTGCATGCTTAACTGCGGCACATGTTGCCCTGCCAAACAGGGATAAGCAGCGGCCGAGATCTTCCTACTCACCGGACTTTCCTCGATGTGCTTGAGGGCCTCTAGATGGAAACAAGGATTCTGAACATCTCCCGCGAGCGAGAGCAAGTCTTTGAGCCCCGAGTTGCGGGAGCCCGAATCCGAAAACATACTCACTCTACTGTAGACCCGAACCCTTATGCCCTAAGCTTTAAATCGTCTTGTCGCAAGCGTCGCAAGCTTCCGCTGTACAAAGAAGACTCATCAATCAAGTTCGGGACCACACACTGCTTTGGGGCCGGTCAGCAGGATCCCACCGGGCGTGCATGCATTTCAGAATTGCTGATGGCCCTTACTAACCTGCCGGCTTTTAGAGTTTGTAAAGCAGATGCCAGAAAGTTGGATCATCGTTATCCTCATGCCCTTGAGGTAAAGTATGGGGACTCCCAGCACGAATAACCCAAGTCCATGTTCTAACTGGGGTTCGCTATAACCGCCAACCCCAAATCCCTAACCTCTGACAGTACTGTTAAGTCGCTCTTCTGCGTAGAAGTGGTCATTCAGTAACCGCACACGCGAACCCCATGGCCTAAAGGGCCAGGCCTGAACCACCTCTTTCGATGATATCTCGATGCAGAGAAGGAAAGTCCGGAAGAAGCAGGCAAAGCCTGCAATGCATCCCCTGCCTGCCACAAGAGGGCCTCCCTTCAGCAGAACCTACCTATAGTCTCCATTGTAGTTCCTTTTCGGGGTTACTTTTTAGGATCTTTAATATAGATTTGGTTAAACCAAAAGAAGGAACTACAATGGAGACTATAGGTAGCATCGTCACCTCATCTGGTTCCACGAACAACCCAGATAGGCAGCCTACGCTCATGTACGCGCAACCAGTACGGAGACAAAACACTGCATGAATAAGATAATGAGGACTGCAACCGGTTCTGTGTAGATATTATATGCCGCACCACGTATAAACGCTTACGTGTATTGTATGCACACAGACATGCACACATAAGTACAGATTCAATGCATTGCATTCACACACTTGCATGTTTAGCACTTTATGCCGCCCAAGGGCCTTTCTAAGACCATTAAGTCGCATCTACTCGCTGTCTGTGACCCGAGCAATTCCAAGGCCCCTAAGCCTGCAAACGGAAGCATCCCTGTGGAACTCGGCTGGGCAACTTGGTCAATGCAAAGCAGGTGTGAACCTGGTGAGATTGCATGTGACCGAAGGGCTCTGAGGCTTCCGATGTACAGGGCCTGGGGGTAGGAGTTTATGGCTTCGGCTTTCGAGGTCTAGAGTTTTGGACTTTTTTAAATTTTCAGGGTGTAAGCCGTGATCAGAGTGCAACTGCGCATTGAAACCAATAGGTGCGACTTTGCTTCAACACACCCGTAAGCTTACACCGTGGATTTTAACTAACCTTGCCTTCGAAGGTCACAGGAGTACGGAGTACGGGCAGGACTGCTATAGAATGTGAGCCCCTGTAATTTTTTGGGTTCTAATTATCACGGCCAAAGTGTGATCCTAGAGAGCTTGAGAAGCCCATCGGAAGTATGTATTTTCGAATCGTACTGGCGCTCACAGTCACAAGCTGATGCCTTTCACGCCAATCAGCTTTTTGTAGCCCTCGATCTTAACAGCTCCACCTTCGCATTGATGTCGTGTGGCAGTTGGTTCAGGATTCGATAGTGTATACACTGGATCGGACTGGCGTGCTTGGCAGAGTAGCAATTGTCTTCCGGTGACTCAAAGCGAGCACATCGATGTGTGAGGCCGCAGCCGTTGTCCTTAAACTGCTTGGGTGGTAGAGTCGTGCAATTGCCTGCTGCCTCAACCTAGCTAGGCTCCAAGTAGTACGAAAAGGTTACAGCGTCCTACCGCCCAGGGTGAGAAGCACTCGTCGTCTTTTGCCGTTCCTGTCATCTAACCCCCCGAACCCCTTAGGCTGAACTTCAAGCTGAAGCCCCACAAGTCTTCAGCCGCGGATACCCATAGGCTCCTAAGTAGTTCCTTTTTGGGATTACCTTATAGGATCCTAGATATGAAACATAAAAAGGAACTACTTAGGAGCCTATGGGTAGTGATGCTTAGTATGGGGGCCGAAAGGTCGATGGGATCTAGGGATTTTGGTTCTTGGCCCCTTGGGCTTAGAGCCCTAAACCCTAAATCCTAAACCTTAAACCCTAAACCCTAAATCCTAAACACTAAACCCTAAATCCTAAACACTAAACCCTAAACCCTAAACCCTAAATCCTAACCCCTAAGCTTTTTGAAATTTTGAGCCCCCGGAGCGAGGATGCAAGGGCAAGCCGTCCGCCTCTACCACGTCGAAGGGCCTGCGTGGCCCCATCTTCCCTGAAAGGAACCCACCAAAACAGACTTCGTGGGTTGTGGGGTCACGAGATTTGGGAGGGAGTTGCAACTGGACGAAATGTAATGCAGGGGTCCTTCGGGTGTAGGGTTCGGAGCTTCGGGATTTGCTAAGTGCGGAGGCAAGTCCAGAGATTGATGAAAACGTACGCTGCAAAATTGGTTTGAGAGTGGCGCGTCATCAGCGAGGTGGCGTTCCTGGTTTGTGTCTGCAGTGCAGAGCCGCTGTGCGAAGCACCGACTGGCACGTAATTCGGTGCATGCCGTCTTTGGCTGCTTGGTATTCCTTCCTTCCGTTGGTGCCCACCCTAAACCCTGAACCCCTTCACCCGAAATCAGAGTTACTGCCCCGCTTTTCTTGCTTCATCTCTCTAGAATCTAGAACATAAGAACCCATGACTGGCGCCTACATGGAACTGTCTTGGGGTTTAGGGTTTAGGGTTTAGTCCCTATCCATATCCCGTAGCCGTAGAACCCTTGCAAGATCTGAAGAAGCAGTTGCGGTAAAGCACAATCGAAGGATGCAAAGACTTTTGTACGTAAGTAAGGCTGTGAAAAAAGATGACCAAAATGACAGGTTCTCGAAGGGGCCAAGACCAAGAACCCTGCTCACTGAGCACCCCAATGCTCCCACGACGAAAGCTCTTCATCTGCTTAAAAAACTTGGGATGTCGATGGGAGGACTGGGGTTATGGGGTTTGGGTGTTGAGTTTCATCTTCAGTTTTGGCCGAGTAGTTTGTATTTAAGGGCTGGTCTTCCTGGGCTTCTGTGCCACCCGACATAGGCCCCGACTAGTAGCAGCCTTCCTTGTTACAGGGAACTGGGATGACGGATCCCAGCTTTCTGAAGTTTTAGTGTTGCTACTAGGTGACAGGGTTTTATGACAGGGATCATCTCCTTGCTGCCTCGCTAAAACTTGTCAGGGATTCGATTCGAGCGTAGCGGTTTAGTGGCATCAGGGATTGGTGGGTGTAGCGTCTTCCCCAGAAGATCCCGATTGGAAACTGCGCTACACGGGAAGCAGTGCCGGCAGCCTGTACAAAGAGAGAGTCAGATGTCCAGCAGGTGAGCCCATCAAGCCATGTGAAAGCAACAGTCGAAGATGGAAAAGATCAAAGCCCACAAACCTGACCTCGGTGAGTATGGATGACCAGAAGAAGCCACATTTTCTGTGTCAGCCAGCAGTGTGGCAGGATCTTGTGTCTATTCAAAGGCCTCGCGAATAGACTCTTCAGCGATCCGGTCCGTACAGGAATACATATATAACTCTCGACATACGGCTTGCGATGGTCCAGCGCTGGGAAAGCCTTCCGTGGCACTATCGAAAGGGACTTCTGGTCCTTTTCTTAAGCATATGATCGAAAAGGATGGCGTGAAGGGGTTGCTGCTCATGGCATGCAGATGAACACCTAAGCCGCAAGTCCCAAAATCCTGGCTGGTCCAATTTCCCGTTGTTTCGCACGACACAACTGCAAATTTATCCCCGGCTCTTCAGTGTTTCAGTGCACACATAAGAAAGGCACCAGAATTTGTCGCAGCCCCTGAATGCAACGGTCTGCAACCCGGCAAACCTTAACCCCAGGTACAGCCAAGCACCTTTAGCCCTGCCAGAATCGTCCACTTCTAAACGTATTGATTGAGTCGGAAGCTGAACCTCAGATTATTAGAGAGTGCCGTCCGGGGCGGGGGGCTTAGGGTTTAGGGT
>CAJNJA010061253.1:0-53113 GCA_905231915.1 Symbiodinium necroappetens
ACATACATACATAGATACATGCATAAATACATAGATAGATACATACATACAGACAGACAGGCGGACAGACAGAGACAGGCAGACAGACAGACAGACAGACAGACAGACAGACAGACAGACAGACAGAGATAGATAGATAGATAGACAGACAGACGGAGACAGAGACAGAGACAGATACAGACAGACACACAAAGGTTCGGACGTATTTTGATGATCGTGCTTGCAACGATGAAACTGGAGCTGGAAAAGTGCGACACGACAGAACATGTGATTTGAATCTAATGACACAGTAGTTGTCCATACTTTTTGATCTCACAGCTGTTTGCCAAAAGCGAACACGGAGACAGACACACATCGATGAAATCGATCTTCAAAGCCTGTTTTGGGATATGCTGCCGGTACTACAATTTCGGAAATTTTATTACCGCGAGCATGTCCCAAAAAATTCGGAAATTTTATGACCGCGAGCATGTCCCAAAAATTTCGGAAATTGTATTACCGGGAGATTGTTTCCTTCAAGCTACCAAAATGCCTCCAAAATTTCGGAAATTTTAGTACCGGGAACGACATGCTCTCGGTACTAAAATTTCCGAAATTTTAGTACCGCGAGACAAGCACGCAAGAGGCTTTCAAAAGGAAACGCGCCGAAGGACGAGGTCACAGGGGCCAGGGGTACGCACAAAAAAGGAAGCGCCCAGCACGACAACGTTGTATTAGAGAATACAGTTCCTTTTTTTCTAGATAGATAGAATATAAAAAACATTTTAATTAATCAATCTAATATTTAATATAAGCAAAATATTTGCAAATTTGAATTTCGTGAAAATTTTGAGACTATTCAAAAAACTAACCAAATATATTAAGAATATCAATATATACAATTCAAAATCTGATATTTTTCTTAATTTTATATGTTTCAAACGTAACATATCCACACTCAATTCTTCCAAAGCGAAAGGAAAAATATGTCTGTTTACCTTTGACAAATACAATTAAAAAATAACCTAGAATTATCATCGAAGTGAAAAAAATAGAATTCCTAAAAATTAGAATTTACTATTCATGCAAATTCAACCAAGCACTATATTCCTATGTTTCAATCGGTATATAAGTTAAAACAAGCACGTCACTACCGATGAATTCGCTCCAATATTATCAAAACACTACCCAACTCGAATTTCACCAAGATTTTAACGAAAAAGGTCAGAGAACACAACCAGGCTAGTAAACATAATATAATTACCCCTCAAATTTTTACAACTTTAGCATCTTTACAACTTAACTGCGAGATCATAATTTCCACAGTCAGTTTTTTTAGGGAATTCGACCCCTGTCAATAATTTCACGTTTCAAGCTTCCAACCTTTTACAGCAATTGGATCTTTTAGCAAAGTTGTTTTCAGATTTGTAAGTATCTCTATCGCGATTCACTCCTTCCTACAGAAGCAGATCCAGATCATGGGGGGAAATGGGCAGAAAGGAAACCCATTTAAACAACATTTAATCGAAATCTTCTTCATCCTATGTTTTACTCTCAAAGCCTCTGCTTGACATTCCAGTATGTCTTTATATGCAGTATATCATCTATAGTCGATACTGTATCATATCATTATATGGAGCCGTAATCTGTGATTTCAACGATCTACCGAACTATATACACGAGAAGTATGACAAAACCAAGCAAACTTCAGATGCTTTACATCTATCTATATAGGTCAACCTTTAATTGGGTTATGCTAACCGCAGCCTAGATTCACCTGTCAAACAGGAATGTACTTATGATTTGATTAGGTACATGTTTTCTCACGGCGTGCTGTGTTCATCTCTGTTTACCTTCTGATGCGCAAGACAGAGGCTCGACATACAGAGGGTAGGGCAAACATGTACGAGGTCCTTTACGACAAAACCTGGCGAAACTGAGTGATAGTGGGGAACAGGGCAGGCCAGATTATTGGGTTTTCCAGCCACCTTCACGCGCTGGCCTCTGACTTCGAGGGGAGCGAAGACCGCTTGCGAAGGTGAACAGCTGCGAAGTCTCCCATCACCGCCTGTGAACTTGTCGAGCAGGTTTGCTTCTTCAGAACTTCAGTTGCAGGCCCAGTATGCCCAGTGTTAGCAATTGGAGTTCCACATTCAAGACGTGACACTTGGATGGAAGGCCTTCCGCCTGGCATGTAGAATATGCAGTTAAACAAGTTCGGCATCCGTGACTCCGGTTCTGGTTGAACGCAGCACTGCTGCTGTCAGCTTGGTGCTTTTCAAGTGCTGCCCCTAATATACTCTAACATGTCCTCACTAAATTTCGATATTCTGGGCATCGCGAACTTCCAATTCTAACCCTTTCCGATCTGTACTCTGCCCTTCTCTCCTTGTACTGTCCTCCCACGTACAGGACGAACGGACCAGCAGCAACAGTGTCCATTCGAAAACTCCCTCTCCGTGCCTCAGGACAACTCCAGTAGCTCCAAGAGGGTGATAGCCAGCATTAACCTGGATCATCCGGCCATGCTCGAGCACTTGCAACCAAGACTGTTGGGTTGGGGCTTCTGCCGGGCGAACAACTCCGACTCCTGGTGTTCGAATGACAGGCCTCGGATACGCCGATACCTGGGCGGGCAAAGCTCTGCAGCAGACGGCCATCGCTCTGGAAGTGCTGAGAGTCGAGGACTGCCGCCAAAGCTGCCGGAATGGCAGGCCGCGCAGTGACGGTTAGGGCCGCGCGTCGTGCGCTGACCGTGAGGGGAGCGCGCATGTTAGGCGGCACAACTGCACCGGCGAATGGTCGCAGGGGTGCCGGCCTCGCCGCGTGTTGTCAAGAGGATCTCTTTCACTACAATCTTCAGTATGAACTTTATGCATTTCCGGACCGAGCATGAAATGCATCTCGGCTGAAAACGGTGCCTGGCCGCCGAAGCAGCCTGCAACCTGGCAGGGACTATTCAACGAAGCGCTCATGCAGTGTCACCGCAGCAGTGTGTAGGCAAACTCCCTGTTCTGGCTGTTCCTGTAAACCACGCCAAACCAACGGCAGCCCTGGCCTTTGAGCCATCGCCAAGGTCGCAGGGGAAGGCTTCGGAGTTGCAGCCCTTGGTAGACAGTCCAAGTTGGACGTTTGCCACAATCGGCCTTTGCTGCATTCTGACCTGTCTTCTGGGAAAGGTGCGGTCGAGCCGGCGTAACGAGAGTGGGCCGAAGCCTTTCCGGTGAGGTGGAATGTACAGAGATTACACCGCAACGAACGACTTGTCAAGACCTATGAGCAACATCCGGTGATCAAAGCTTGCGGGCAACAAAGCCCATCCAAGTGAAGCATGCGCTTGGAGCATCCTCTCGGAAGTTGGACACTGCTGCAGCTCCAGCCTCTTACTAGGGTCGTCAACCGTGCTAGTCCCGGAAACAGCACTCAATGGGCGCTTGACCTTGCGAAAGCACTTGGGCAGGGCAGCATTTGCTGCGAACACGGGCCATGCTCCTAGTCCTGCGCTTTGCAGACCGGCGCTTTTAAAGCTGAGCCAGTGGCACCATTGGTGGAGCCGTTTGCCAACACTGTGGCCTTCGGTCAAACTTCTGTGCGGTTCTTGAGTGCACCAAGATCATGCTTCAGGAACAGGCAGTGTCCCACGATTTCGAGGACTCGCATTCCGCAATGTACCTCACACAGCCAGTAGCATGAAGACACAATCCACCCAGCAAGCTTAGAATGGGCGGACATCCGCTTCTATAGTCATGTTGTATCTTCGAAAGCAGCGCACGTCTCCAGTTCGTCATCAGCCGCCGTGTCTCCCTCGCAATATCACGGGTGTGAAGCGCATCAGCTGCAGCGGGCGAAGAAACAAATGCATTGTCACTTCCGTGCTTCGACAGGTCTTTCCTGGTGGAACCATGGCATTTCAGTGTGAACCCAGAGCCGCGCCTTTGGCTTGAAGTGCGCGATGACGTACCGCCGCCTGTGACCGAGTCTGGCGAGCCCAGTCTGAAAGTCGATGCTTCGGTACATTACAATGTTGCAATAACATTGCATATTCCGCGGTCAGCTTTGCCGCGGCTCAGATCGAAAAGGGCACGGAGCCGAATCTCCGCCAGAAGAGATTTCGGCATCAACTGCTAAGACCTTCAAGTCCTGACACCGGCGCACCTAGAGGGTAGCAGCTTGGTCAAAGCGGTCTTTGTCCGGGTGACATCAAGCTTCCATTTTGCGACCTGGGTAGTCAGTTCGGAGGTAGTGTTGCGCCTAGTCACGGACCTACAGGACATCCAGGGGCTGCACGAAGAGTGCTATCAGCCGCAGGTCTGCTACTGCAGAGCCTGTCAGAGTGAATGACCTCAAAAGCTCTTCGAGGGCCTCGGAGCCGGAAGTCCCACACCTCCTGTGGGCGGCACAACTGCCGTGGTGACCGTCGTGGCCTGGCCCGCGGTCAAGCTGCGCACCCGCAACACGAGAAGAGAAATCTCTTCGCTGCGCAAAGAGACTGCGTCTCCCGATACGCTGTTGCTGAGGGGCTGGCCGCTACCGGCGATGGCGTAGATAGAAGGCTGGTCCTGGGCCGGACCTGAGACGACATGAAAAGAAAGCTCCGGAGCCGAGCTGAGGATGTGTGAAGTGAAACGCTCCGGAAAAGCACTGATAAACTGCGATCTCTCCTTCTGAGTCTGTCGAGAGGGGATGCATGCCAGCTGAATCTTCGCTTCTGGAGGCTCATGGCCTTTCGCTGCGCGGGCGCTTGAAGCTATGACCCCAAGATTAGAACATGAGTCTTCAGATCGCACTTGCAGCACTTTTGCGGACTTGGGTATCATACTGAAATGGCGATAGTCACAGGGCTGAGGCTACTCCCTACTAAGCTTCGGCTATGGCACTTTCGTTGACAAAGCAAGGAAAACACACAACGGTCACAGGATGCAACCTCGGCCTGTGAAGCCACACACCTTTCCTCAACGAAACAGGCGAAGCAAGCGAAGAGACACATGGTCTGCGGGATGGCTTCGCTCGGCTCAGGATGGCTTAGCTTGGCCAAGCTTCGGCGATGGGGAGGGTTTGGAGATGGGGGATGGGGGGAGGCTGCACGTTACACCTGCCAGTGGATAGGTTGACGATGACCAAACAAGAAGCCTCCTATTGGATGCTAAGTTTTTCAACACCGAAGCACTTGAGAGACCTTACATGGTTTAGGTCCTGTCCTCGGCGTGGGCTGAGGGGCGTTACCGTTGTGACTACGCTTGCTGTTCGTCATGTCCTCGCTAGTAATACTACGAAAGCTACTCAGTGTACGAGATGGCAGTACGCGACTTCCGTAGCTCCGAACCATCGTCCACATGTCGGCGTCGGATGACAGACCGATGGACCGACCGATAGTCAGAGGCCAAGCTCACAAGACAAATTTAACAACAAATAACATTGCTGTACAACCACGGTCTCGGGCAAATCCGCGCGGGAGATCTGGTGGAAGCTTGACCTGCCAAGAAGTCAGGGCTTGGTTGACGGTCCTTCTTCTGATGTCAAAGTGACGGCCAGGGCTGTCTTCTGATTCTGGCATGTTGACACTTTGCACAAGGAGAGCGCGCCTCCGACAAATCTGGTGGATCCGGAGCCCCGGCCTTTCGAAAGGCACTTGCAGGAGTTTGCCGTGTGGCACTCAGCATACTGTTCCCTCAACTGATGCAAAACATGTCTGTTCGAGCGGTAATCGTGTGGCCGCTGCTTCGTTGTGGGCAGACGGCAGCAGGGCATCACTGACCCAGCACTGTCCAAATCCAAATGGAGGAATCTCACATGCCGGGCAATCTCCAGTGCCTCACGGACTGTGTGGGCATGCACTTGGGTCACATCACCGAGTGTCTATAGTGACACAGCTAAGTCGCATCATGTCTTTTGGATCCCACCCCACACTGGGGGGAAGCACCCGCGGGGGTCGCATCATGTCTTTTGGATCCCACCCCCCCACACTGGGGGGAAGCACCCGCGGGGGTCGCATCACCGAGCGTTCAACCGTGCGCGACGTGGAAGATACTTTTAGCTCCTGTATGGTGTCACGCGTATCACGCCAACAGCTCGATTAGGCATCGTCTTTCATGTTTGATTGCGAACACGACAACGGCTGCGGATGATGAAGACCACTGAATCACCTTCCAAGACAGGACTTGCGTGACGACGCTGCAGCGCTTGTGGGTAGTCCCCGAGATCTCCGGCGAAGGCTTTGCCCCCGAGCCAGGCGGGATAGCGATGGGAAAGTGAAAGCAGGTGAGCGAGGGACACGAAGCAGGATTTTCCAGAAGGCAGCCATCAAGTTGATGCGCCAGGGCCGCTGCCACCTCTGGATGCTTTTCGGAGTGTTATCTCACGGAGCGATGCTTCATGCGAAAAGTGCCTTGTGGGCTCTGGCTGCAAGTGCCAGAATGGCCTCCTGTAGAATTGTGGTTGGCCGATGCTGTCAGCTTTGCAACTACAAGTGCATGGCATGCATTCCGTGTGTGAAAGCGGCTTTGGTTGTCAGGAACCTAGAGAGATTTGCCGCAGCAACTGTACCCGGCGAAGGCTCCGGCTCCTCCTCTTCCTTCTTCCTCGGCGACTCGTTCGAAGATATGTGAATGTTGAAGATGTTTTGAACCTTCACGTCGAATTCCACCTTCTCGTCCTAAACAAAAGCGGGGCCTGCTCCGCCAAAACCCAGGGTTTTAGCTGGGCGGGGGAGGTTCAGAAGGACATCCTCCGACAATTATAGCCGCTCCGGGCAGCAGTAGACTCCACTTCTGGTCCTCACCCACAATGCTTCTACTGCGAGCGATGTTGTGCTGCTGTGAGCATGGCAGCATGTCGCATGTACCACCCACTTGACTCGGGCGTGCATGCTGCCAACCCTGAGTCGGAGCTGGCGCAGCTTGCTACAATCCCCACACACTAGGACGTTCGGTGTTCTACAAGCCCCATCACAGCAATGCATGACTCGGGACATGTGGCCTCGCGCCGGTGAACTTCTATAAGTTGGAGGTCTGTCTTCATCAGGTCGTCTCGCCACATCTGCCAGGACAGTAGCTGTGATGCTTGCCTTGTTACCTCGTGTCTGCTCACCATTGAATGTCCTGCGTGGGCTAAGCCTCAGGAACATAAGTGCCTGGTCGCCGTTTCTACCAGCATCACCACATGGGCCGCTTTTCGGCGGATGCTCCATGTCTTAATTCAGCCTCCACATGGTTTTTCTTATCGCTCAATCTTCACTTCGATTTAATACCCCCCCCATCGGTTGATTTCAGGCCCCCGCCAGGTCCGGGAGGGCTGACAATAGGGCCTCAAGGCCTCAAGTGTTCTTTTAGGAACCAGGGAAGGCATTCTTATTGAGTTGTCGGGATCGGTTGTTGTAACTGAAGTGGGGTTGATTCTTGAGTCTCCGGACTGGAGTCTTTTAATTGAGGGGGGAAAATTATTTCAGTTCACATTAAATGTTGCCTCCCTCTCCTCTCCGGCCCTCGACAGGACATCCGTGCGGTAAAGAAATTTGAGCAGTCTCTGTCTGGCAGGACCTGGCAGGATGCATGTCGCGGATGGTGTGCCCTGCGGTTGAAGCATTTCGAGTGTGCTGCACATGTAGCTGATAGCTGTGGCCAGCACACTACTGAGTATGCACAAACAGTTGCCTGAAATGT
This sequence comes from Symbiodinium necroappetens, assembly GCA_905231915.1. NCBI lineage: Eukaryota > Dinophyceae > Suessiales > Symbiodiniaceae > Symbiodinium > Symbiodinium necroappetens. The sequence continues at coordinate 7,638 of CAJNJA010061253.1, forward strand.
TGCAAGATATAGCCAACCAATGCTTCGTACGGCAAACATGCGCTGCTCCACCCCGTTCTTGAAGTAGTCCTCCACCTGAAGCAATGGGCTTCTACACAGAATTGCTCTTGTTCGGGAACAACTGCATGAATTTGCAGAACATAGTGTGACGGTTCAGCTTCCCGATCGCATTCCTCAAACACCGGTGCTCCAAGTTACCGCACCACTCCTTCAGCATATCGCGCACCCCGAACACCCCGAATTCCTAGCATCACGGACATGACTGAATTGGATACTGATTAGAGCCTAATCACGCTAACTGGCAGCCTATAGTTGCAATATCTTACGGTCGTTCCCCCTCCGGCCTCTGCAACGGCGTAGAGGCGTCTAAGCTCTTTGAAGAGCTCGGGACCCGTTTTCGCGAGTCGTTCATCCTCGTGCGAGTAGCTTGGCATCGGGCATTCTGTTGTTTGGTAAAGTCTTGGGTTTCGGGTTTCAGAGTCTTGGGCTAGTGGCAGAGAGGGGCGTGAGCCAACGAAGCTCTAGCAGGCAGGGCGTTGTGATACTTTTGTTCCCAAACCCCACTCAAGCGTTCACACCACATCAACGAAATCCCGAACCCAAAATCCAGCCTCCGCCACCTCTTCTTCCCCCATGGCTTCGCTCATTCTTCAGGGGTCTTCGCCACCCCCTGGCGAGCCGTGCACAGCTCTTGGAGCTAAACTGAAGCGAGGAAAGTGTCAACATGTTCGGATTTGTCGTCATCCTGGGTTGGGGATGTGGTCGGGGTGAACATCAGCAATTTACTCGTAAATGGGATCCACATGCACATGTCCATGTTGGCTCAGATTGAAAGTTAAGAGCATGGGGCTTGCAATGCTGTGCGATTGGCAGCTTCCTCGCCGGCAGTCGAACCAGTCCTCCACAGGCTGATGTGGCATATGATACCGCCCTTCGGCAGGCCCCTTCAAGCGCCCACAGCTGTACATAAGGCCCTGGAAGGAACCCGGAGCTGCCTCTGGCAAGCTTCATCCTGGTTTCAGGGCAGTCCCTTCCCTGCTGTTTTTGCAAATCGCACCGAGCCACCGAACTTTGCCACTCAGGACATCTCGGGGGAAGGAAGAGCCCACGTGTTGTACTCATGCGCTCTACAAGCTGGCTGCAAATTCGCGGACCTTCTGGGAGCCTTCGGCTTCCTGATCCGTCACCCCTGGTACGGACAAATTGGCTCTGCCACTAGCTGTTCGGCTTCTTTCGCGCAAAACAAAAACATGCTTCTCAAGGTACCAGGGAACTGGCATGCGCAATTCACTTCAGCATCCCGATGAACATCTTGGTCATTCCAGCCTCGGCAACTGAAAAGGATGCACAGTAGGAGCTGGAACCGATCTGTCAGGGTCCACATCAACACTTCACATCATTCTCGGTGAACTGAGAGTTGTGCTGCTCGGTGCAGGCTAGTCATCGCGCACCTGGAGGCTTGAAGGTGCTGCCTTCACCAAAGGTGGGTGCGGGAGACAGCGTTACATTGTCGTCCCCGATGACTGGGACTGATTTGTGCCTGTGACTCGTTTGAACATAACCCTGGAGCTGGAGCATGACAGTGCAGTGCTGCAGTGCTGTTTCCACACTCTGGTTTTCTTTCGTTGTCCTTCTTCTCCTCCACAAATGACAAACTCTTGTTTTCCTCTCCCCTTCCGCTTGTGCACAAGCCTGAATTTCCCGGCCTGCAGGCCCATTCGCCAGCATGAGTGGAGCCGGTGACGGAGCATCTGCAGCCTGCAACACAATTGGTGGGGCTTTTGTCGAGTCAGTGCAGCGGATCATGGAGACTGCACAGTGCTTCAAAGCGGCAGGAGTTGTGGCTGCCACATCCGGGGCGCCGCCTCCGTGCGATGTCTGCAGGACCCCAAAGAGGACAGTGTGCCACCATCAACCATCCCTACGCCATGTTGAAGAAGCAAGGTTGCATTCAGGATTGCACTGTGCCTGCATCTTGGGCAGTCTCGGATGTCACCTGGTGCATTGCATCTTCCGAAACCGTAAGCTGACATGACAGAATCGTTTTTGAAGTGTTCGTGTCAAACATCAAAAAACGCGCTGTGACGGCAACCTCTGCATTCTGGGTGGCAATGTTCTGTGCGACAAAGTGAAATTTCCTGAACATTCCTGTGCCTCTTCTGCTTTCTTCTGCTCGTCTTCTCAGGATACAGCAGCAGCTTGTTTTCGTTTCAGTTATCGGCTCTGTCGCCCTACTCGTGAAAGAGCTGCACCCCAAGTACAGTATCAGGCTGCAAAAGCCTTCTGCCGCCACGGCAAGCAAGACTCGCAAGACGGTATGTTTCGCAATCTTTCGTGTCACTCCTTACCTTTAAGAGATACGCTCGCTCTCCTTTCGGGGTTCCTCCTTTTCAACTCCCTCCTTCGAAATACAGCGTCCATCCAAAATCGCGATGCTTCCGACTCGCACTTCTCGCAAACCACCTCTGTCTGCCTCTGTAGAGATCATCAAGAAAAAGGCCTTCGGATCGGCTTCGCCAACATCTTGGGTTTTCGGTGTTTGGGCGGCGTCTGGTGGCACTGTGGCCACCGTGGTCACCTAGCAGCGACAACAATCTGCACGGCCACTTTCCCATTTCCCGTGTCGTCACTCGGGCAAGCACCTTGACATCTGCATGCACTGGTTCTGCCTCCGGAGTGTCAGCCTGCATCGCGCACCAATCCAGCTGCACTCACGACGCTTTTGGCTCGCGCCACTTTTCAGAGCCTTGGCCATTGGAGAAGCAACTCCGAGATCATCTTTCGGAATTGAGCTAGCCTGTCGCATCACACAGGCTCCTGATCCAGAATCTAGGATTTCTCGTGTCAGCGCTTGTGTTCAAGGAAGCTCGTCAGCTAAGCTTTCAACCTGCAACGGAGCAACAAAGTCCTTTTGTCCTACAACTTGGTCGCCTCCCTAAACCCCTAACCCCTAAACCCTACTCTTTCCTGGCCTCTGCCTTCTCTGGGCCCGGCTTCTCAGGCTCTGATACTCCCTCCGCGGCTCCGCTTGCAGGTCCAGCGCCTGAAAGGCCAAAAGGAAGGCAACTTCAAAGAACAACAATGTTTAGGGTTTAGGGGTTTAGGGTCAAGAAGCTTCTTTCTGGGAGCGCAGAAAGACAAGGAAGGGCTTCGGGGGGCATGGCAAAAAGGCACCGATGGCGAAGCGGCGGCCTTCTTCCGGGGCGCTGTGCTCCGCCGGAGCCGGGGCAACCGGGGCCGGGCAGCCCTCCAAAATGGGATGGCTTTGGACCTGAGCCAAGAGAACCCACGAGAAGGCTCAATTCGTTTGCACCTGGGCCAGGGACGTAGTAGTCCAAGGTAGCAGCATCTAAACCTTCGACCTTAGGGATCATGCTCAAACTAGTTGCAAACGCTGAGAAACAGGCGCTCAAGGAGACTCAGGGACAGTGGCGAGACCATTGGCATCACTGAGCGTTGCAAAGACCAAGCCCCGGAAGAACTCGGGCAAAAACTCCGCCTGCAACGAACTTGACCCCGAAGTTCTTCGGATTGACACGTATTCTGCGAACCTGGTGGGGTGGTTTCTCCGGAGACCAGCCCCACAGCCAATCGTGCGAGGAGCCCTGTGCCAGGTTCAGCAAAGGCTTCTCAACATCACGAATCGATCGGACCTCCAGCTGTCTCAAGACCATTCCGTTGCCCTGCTCATCAATCCGATGACCTCGGCTTCTTGGCTCCTGCCACCTCTCCGGCTCTCTGCACCAGCAAATGGGAGCCCGGCGGACGACGGCCACCACCTCTGCCGAGGCCATGAAGGGCGCCTGCGTGACCGGATTTAACGTCTTCACATCTGCAAGCAGCCCGAGCAACTGATTCCCCCATCATCCATCGCCTGAACATCCTCCTTCTTGAAAGGTGGTGTGCGCCAACCTGCATTCACAAGTCAAGCTTCGGTCAAAGGTTGTCACAGTGTCAGACCCTGATGCCCTGGCAGGGCCTTTACGAATGCCGATGTGCTCGAAGAAAAAACTGTAGCCGTTGAAGATTTCATGCGAACCTCCGGTGGTCTGAGCAGTGCTTCGTCATTCGTCAGGTGATGCCCCGATCTGTGTCCGGCTTTAGCATCTCATGTTAGTCTCTTCGCAAGTCAGGTGGTTCAACAGCACTTGGGTGCCCGGCTATCGCGAATCCAGTCCGTGTCAATGCTCCACCACGCTAAAGCTCCGGCCTGCCACGGCTTTCTCGGCATACCTTACTCCAATCTCCTTATATCTCTACGCCTCTACGCCGTACCCACACTGTTTTGCAGCATCCCCAGCGCCTCCTCGGGGAGCTCCTCGGCGGGCGCAGTCTCGGCCTGGCGCTGGCCAGCGCAGCAGGACCCATCTTTGAAGCAACTCTCAAGTTTCTGCTCTTCGGCTTTGCTCTCAGAGCCCTGCCGCTCCATCTTCGGTCGAGGCCTGAGACGCCTGAAAGGGACCCAGAAACTCATTTGACCCGTCGTTTGCTCTCCGAGCTCGCGGCTGCCTGCGTCGTGGCCGCCTCGCTGCTCTCAGGGCGATTACTGGAAGCTTGCGAACCGTGATGGATCACGTGATTCTAGCAAGCCATGACAGCTGCTGATCATACGGAGCACTCGTCCTCGAGTAACTTTATCAGCCTATTGCTCATATCAATGTGGATTATGTCGGATACCCATGCCTACGGACACGAACCTGAGCAAGGCACAGTGGACCGGAGAGGAACACCCGGACTAGTATGCAGCCACGCGACACTGCTGTTGGCCGGCTCCGAACTCTTTGCCTGACACAGGTTGGGGATGCAACTCTCTCTAGCCTGAAGTCATGGCTGAGGCTCCCACTGCCGAACCACCAGCACTTGCCTCCAGACTTGACAGTTCTCGCAGAACACCAAAGTCATGGATGCGAAGCTTAGCACTCCTCGCCTCGGAGCTGGCAGAGTACTTGGCCTAGCCAGGTGGTCACACAGCACGAAGTTCTGGAACTGTGCCCAAGCACCAATCACCACGACGCACAATGGGAACATATGGGGACTGTACGAGGCCTCCGATGAGCTGACTCCGCAGCCCATCGCGGGCGGTCCAAGCAAAAGGCGATGCCGATGCAGTCTCCGAGCTTACAGAACTTCGAAATGTGCGCGAGTTCTCGCACTTTGGTGCTGCTCGAGCAAATCTCTCTTGCTTGTGGTGGTCGCTATCCGATCTGACACGGGTTGGGGCCATTCGGGAATGCCGGGGGATTCGGGCGTGGCTGTTGATTCAGTCAAGGACAAAGCGGGCTTGGTCCGAGGAAAAGGAGGCCCGCCACCTGATTCTATATGCCGGAATGCAAGAACAAGGCCAAGTTGCTTCCATGCAAGAACCGCGACTTTGCTCCAGCTTTTTTGGTGCCACTTTCATATCTGTTCTCAAATTTAAAGCATAGAACGAAGGCATGTCCGAACTCAAGCTGTGCAGACGCCTGCTGCAGTGTTGCACGGCATAAACCTGGCTCATCTCTACAAAGTCTCTCCATCTCTGCGGCAAGCACAGCGAATACTACCATATTCACAATCGTCCTTCTCACCTGCCTCAAAACTGCTTCAAGTAATCCTTACAGTCACGCTGGCACGGCTTGCCGAAGGCTACGCTGACCCCTGCTCGTTCAGGAATTCCTGAAGGACTCTCACATCGTGGCCTTGGCTCATGCAGGACCGGAGCGGAGATGCCCAGCATCCCTAGCTAGATGCATGCAGCAGCTAATTCTGTAAACGGGGCCTGGTACCCAGTCGCCCAAACACTTTGCTATGCTAGCTGCTGTCGCATCTTGGCCCCCAACGAGTCGGATCACGAATGCCACCTTGCCGGTTATCCTTGGAGTGCAGGCTTTTGCCACGCCTTTGTGCAACGACTCCCGCTATCGGCGGAGTCCCTGCTCAGTGCTGGGCACAGAACTGCCACCTTCATAAAGGCATGACATAAAGATCGGATGAACATGTCGACTGTTCCTTGATGCAGCGACCGTCGGCCACAGGTCTAAGTAGTTGACCACTGACGCTTGGTCTCCTCGTTGGATCGCTGCATCGCCTGGCTAGCCCAGCCGTGCACAGGGAGTGACCGAGTTTTTTGCCTTTGCTAGGGTCGCAAGAACTGGACACCACATGACTCCACGAATCGGCCGAGCTCTTCATGAGTACCAAAAGCAACGCCTATCAGATCACCCGATTCTGACCACGAGGAAGCAGGAGCCTTGATCTTCTGAACCAGCGAGTCCTTGCGAGGGTCGTAAGACCTTCGGTTGCCGACTGCTGAGTCCATGGTGTCGACACCGTGCTTCTTTGTGCTTCTCTTTATATTTTTTGCCGGACTGTGGACGAAGCACACCAGGCAATGATCAAGTCCACGCTGACGCAAAGCCCACTGCACTTCACAGCACTCACCTCCCGTGTTGGGATCGGCGAGCACGCTACTTCCGTCTCAGGAGTCATCGTCGTCTTCATCCAACCTCATCCCGGTCAGATTGTCAAGAAAGTCGGCGTACCGTTCTTGTAAGAACTTTATGTATGGCATTGTGGGTACGGTAGCGTGTAACCACGACCACCCGTAGTTGTGGCTGGGCTTCTGACAGCAAATCTCCTCGGAATTGTGCCGAGGCCTGCAGTGCTTGTCGGATGCGGAATTTTTTCAAACTGAGCGTTAAAGCACCAGCCTTCTTCTTGGGTTGCCGCGGCAGGTTGTCCGCGGGTCGCTTGGCATGGGCCTGCCCCAGGCGTACGAATTGAATCTGGTCAAGTTGTCCAGGTTCTCACATAGCTCAGAAGACAGCCGCCAGCCTTTGCACGTCCCAGCGTGCTGTCTTCAGAGGTGTCGGGCGCCGCTTTGGGCGTCCTGACTGTGACAACGTCCGAGAGGCCACGTCCAGCAGCAACCTTAGGCTCCGTGGGGGCAAGCGAGCTGGCTGCACGAGGCCAATGTGTCCAAGCAGCTGCGACTGCGAACACCTGGCCTCCTTCTCCCAACAGAATGGGGCCATCCTGCAATGAAGGCTGCTCAAAATCTCGCTTGATGACTCCTTCAGTTTCAGTTCGGCTGGCCTGTGGCGCTTGCAGAGTTCCTGTAGAGCCGGGTTTTGGCAACGAGCCATCGGCCGTGAAAAGCACGGCTGAAGCTGGAGGCAGGGGCCTGCACAGTCCAGGGTTACCGGCCTTAGGCCGCCCTAGGCCCTAGGCCTGCTTCAAAGCTCTCCAACAGGCATGGCACTGGCAAGGCCTCATGGTCACCGCCCAAGCGGCACCGGAGCCAGGATCGGCCCGCTCCAGTGAGACCTTGGGCGGCGGCGCGCGCATCGCTCCGGAGGCCAAGGCCTTTGCGAGCGGCATCTGCTCCTGGCGGAGGTTTTGGGCGCTTCCAGCATCTTCCAGCTTCCACTGTTCTGCTTAAGGCTTAAGCTGTGGTCTTAGGATGTCCCGCGCATGCTCAGTCTGCTGAGCAGCCTGTAAAGTGGGCCACGGCAGCCAAAATCCCGAAGGAAGCGGGGCAGCTGGAAACCCATCTGCAGCTTGAGGGAAGCCGACCGGAGCAGCATGCCGCAAGCGAGATGCAAACTTGCAGATGTCATCCTTAAGGCAATGGACTATGGGCAAAAGGGCCGTCCACTCCGAGTGAGAGCTTAAGCATGACTCTATTCAACAGTGGGATACCACCGACAAGTCGGAAAGATCCCCGCAGGCAATCATCATAGAATGCTTCATCCAAGCGTCCAAATCTGGAGGATTGAGGTCCTTGGCTTCCACGGCCTTGCTTGCCAGTGTCTTGCCACGGTGTGCAAGGTCCTGGGGATGTTGGGTGACTCATGCTGCCATCGTACTGCTTAGGCCGGAAGGGCCCCGGGCCTCGACCTCTGTGAAGACCTTCAGCAGATCATCGAAAGCCCGTGCCGCATCAGAGCCCGCCGGCCCAGCCATGAGTGAATCCCAAACCAATCCCTGTTGCGAGGCGGATGCGGCTTGACCGAGGTGTGCGGCTACTCTGAACGAAGCACAGCTCGGATTGCATCACGGTGATGCTGAGTGTGCGCAATACCTTCGAACCTTTGCATTGTTGCACTTGTACGAAGGTCTTTAGTTTCGGAGGATTCAACGCGTAATGCAAACACGTCTAGCTGGAACTGACAGGACGATGAATGTATCCGCTTCTGAAGCAAGCCTGATGGCTGAGGAAGGCTGCGACAATGAAAGGTCAGGTGCCGCACCCTCGTGACTGAGCATCCGGCTCATTCCAATCCCAGTAGTTGTAGCCAGCGTCCAGAACTGAGCCATACATGGCCTTAAATTCCAAGCAATGCGACATTGCTGCGACTGTTGCCAGGTGTCGACAAATTTAAACCTAATGATCTCCAGAGTAGCTTGACCTATCTCTGGCTCATTTTGGTGCCTGAGCTCCGGGCCATGCATCCTCGATATGCCAGGAAATCCATGAAGCCCACCCTTTCACGAATCACGAATTGAGGTGCCTTCACCAATCGAAGGCTCGCGTGCCCTCTTCACGCTTGCAAGCAAGTGGCAGGAAAGCGGAAGTGTGCTTGTAGGGATCATTCCTTGCCGACGTCTGGTCACAAATGGGCACATGACCAACGCGGGAAACGCATCCGACGGAGGAGCCGGCACACCATGTCCAAAGCGTTGGCAGTACAGGGTCCATGCCTTGTCGAGATATAGGAAAACCCTAAACCCCTAAACGCTAAACCCTCAACTTGTCAACCCTAAAGATAAAGATCCTCAAAAGGCAGCCCGTAGGCAGGAGACGCCGAAGCATGCGCTGGGCCGCAGACCTGCTGCCAATGGTGCGAGTTTCCTCGGATGCTGTTGCCCCTCTGTGATGACTCATCGGCTCTCTTTTGCACGATGAGCCAAAGGAAGCTCCGAGGGTGCAGGCGAGGCTCGCTGCCCGGTTTTCACAAGCTCTGCGAGGGTTTCCACTTCTTGGTGCAGGGACGCTGGACAGGAGAAACCCTGCTCAGAGGTTTGCGGGGCAATCTTTGGACAGAAGCAAACCACGACTTGTAGGTACGAAGATACCAGGCGACAACACCCCATTTTGGACACAGGCAGACAAAGACAGACAGCCAGGCGAACAAACACACATATTGGCACAGAAAGACACACGAGACTCTCTTCCTCACACCCACCCACTCACTCACCCACACACACACACACACAAACACACAGCAACAAAAAAAACACATGCGAGCCCTCTGCGAGTATGCACGGATCAAAGCCCCACTGCACTGGAGCAGCTGTGCACTTCCATCCCCTTCCACTCGCACAGCCGCGGGCTTTCAGGAGCAGGAGATTCCAAGCGACCTGGCCGAATAGGAAGGTTCCGAGGAGTCCGAAGCTAATTCCCACACAAGTGAAGCCTCCAGCATTGTACTGTGCCACAAACTCTTCAAGGAACCTGCAACCATGAGCAAATTGCTTCGCTTCGGTTCCGGGCCTACGATGCCACGTCTGCTAGAGGTGGCAGCCACGGGCAGTTCTGAGCTCCGCGCTCAGGCGTGTGCTTGCTCGGATCCCGCACCTGGTGAATTTTGAGAATTCTCACAGTTTGCATTCAATCTTCATGATGGAACATCCAACAAACACTTGGGTGCCAGGCTCCGTTTCCACGAGTGTCGCACCAAAGGCCTCCCAAGCAGAGCTTACAATGCCGAGACAGATCTCCTGTGCCCGAGAGATCTGCTGAAACTTCTGAGTTGCTGACCCCATTGTTTTCGGCCCTCTTGGCTTCCCTTCTGGATCTCCTCAGATGTGCATGCTATGATGACTGCGACTGTACCTGCATCGTGCCGCATCATCTACATCCCCACAGGGAGAAGCGAAACATCATGAATCATGCGCGTCCTTCACCTTGGCAATGGCTTCGGACGCCATCGCCATGACGCCACAGAGCAGCCACTCCTCTTTGATCTTGTCCCGGGCTGTGCTGCTTGTGTGGATACGAATGCACGAAATGCAAGTGTCGGCTGTTTCGCTTTGTGGCGAATCACAATGCATGTTTCAAGCGAGCTTGGAAACGCCCACGGAACAGCAACATACAGCGCGCCGTCGTGTCCGCATGCTAGGATCTTCTGGTGCCCCCACCTAGCAAGACTCAGCCAGCAAAGTTGCCCCTAGTCGCCCTAGTCGTCAACTTGTTGTCATGACGTGGCGTACTTCTCGAGGAGGAGGAGCCGCTGCATCTACGAATTTTGTCTGCGTTGTGGTGCCAGCACAATGATGACTTCAAAATATCCGGCCGGTGTGGCCAACTGAGTCATGACGCACCAGTGACAACGGAAAAAACAATAAATATCATGGTTGCTGTTGCAATCTGCAGTGGCTGTCATGCTGCTGCTGAACTTCATGCGTCTTGGCCTCCCTGATTCTCCGTGCCCTGTGATGGACTTGGTCGGCATGTCTCAAGACTCGATCTCAAGCAACCCAGCTGCGATCCCGGCCTGTTTCTGAATGGCTTCTGCTGACGGAAGTATGCCACTTGCGGTTTCGCAGGGCACTGCCAGCTGTGAGCTGGTGAAACCATGCATCCACTACGCACTACGCTTTGCCGGGCCTGCTGAGCGCAATGCCCTGCCGCTAGGCCTTGGTAAAGCACCGCTCGTGTGGCTTGGGAGCTTCATGAGTTCCGGTTCGGTCCTGCACGTTCGGGGAACCGAGAACCTTGCAAGATCGTCTCGGAGCTGCTCGATCGTGGCGTCGCGCTTGCGGATCTGCCACGAGCTGTATTGCTGTGCAGACACTCGCAGAAACACCGACTGAGCTCGGGTAGGGATGTTCTGAAGATATGCAGAAAGCCTAAGCCTTAGACCACGAACTCAGCGCATGTTCCAGCCTCCTCCAGTGCGCGCTGCTCGCCAGCTTTTGCCTGCGGGCTGAAAGTGCTAGGCGAAGTTGTTACCCGGTTTGGCCTGTAGGCACCAACCCACGTGCGCTCTGACAAGATATTTACTTGCAAAATGACTTTGAATACGTTTAAAACGTCTAGCCACATCTTATAGTACAGTTTGTGTTCATATGGTTACACAGCATGTTTGTGTATTGTCACATGATTGCAGCAACACGATGTCGAATGTTCATGCACCCACATAAACTCCATAAGCACAACACAGGCGGCCTTGACCTGTCGCTGCCGCGCATCTTGGAGTTGCCGGACCTTTTATGCTCACACAAGACTGAATTCTGCGCCATCTAACCTGATGGTTGGATTCATGTGTTGCTTCATTGTTGTGATCACCTCCTTGCAATCTAAGAGTACCGCCAATGCTTCTCTTGCTCAGCTAGGCCATGTCGAAGTTACGCGGTAAGTTCTCAAGCTTAGATGAGAGCTGCACGGCTGTCACCCGAGTGTAGGATGTGACCAGCGTTGCATGCTTTGCGTGTCTGCGCTCACTTCCTGCTTCTGTGCCGCTGAAGCCGGCCCAAGTTTCCTCCCGCCCACCCTCCCCTGCGTTTTTTTCACTACCGGGCCTTGTGTTGTCAGGCATTTCCAATGTACTATGGCACTACTATGGGCGAGCGTTCCACTGAGCGAGCTGCTGACGAGTGCACAGACCGAACGAGGACCGGGAACGAGCAGCAGCCACAGTCATTAGAATCACCGGCTTGCTCATCGTCACCATGTCAACAATCGAAACAATAGTAGTTGAATGTTCACCTGGCCTGCCCGAAGCACTGAACAACGCTATTGTAGTCGCTGTTGACGAGCAAGCTTGCTAGGAATGATGATTCTGATTGAGATGACTGGGGTTGTTCCGTTGTTGCTCTTGTGATGCATTTAGCTGCAGTTCTAGCACCAGCGATGCTTCGGACACGGACAAGGCCCTGACAGCGTCTCGCATTTGCTCTATGAAGTCCTCCTCCTCCTGGCGGCTACAGGCCTCGGGCGCGGTTGCTACGGCTCGTATCACCACAAGAGATGCCTTCTGCATCCTTCTACAGGCAGCCCAGTCCAGTCACAGGCTCGACAAGCATACTCGCATCCTACCTTCTGCAGTCTTGGGATTCCCGGCATCTGAATATCACGAAAGGCAACTTCCGAAACCAGAACTGTGAACTTGAGTGGGAAGTAATATTGCACTGATGAAACTCAGAAGAAGAGAATCCACTCGGAATGGCTCCCCAAACAAAGAGCCCGAATCCCGCGAGCCCGTGCAGCCACTTCATCGGTGGGGGTACAGTGTCAAGCCTTGAACACCTGAGATTGTGGACAAGAGGCTGTTAATGATCAGTCACAGGAATTTGTGAAATGCGTGGACCCAGAGCAACGGATCCGAATTCGGCACAAGCCACTCAAAACCTGAGTGTAGGTGTCCGAACGCCACATGCTGCGGCACCGCGGATCACCGCAGCTCGAGGAGTTCCGAGCCTAAATGGAGCCCGCTTTGGGTTTGGATGCCAATATCCACAAGGTCGTGGCTGTGAATATGAGACCATGTCATGAGATAGGATGTTGCAAGCAAGCCAAGAGAGCTTAGTCACACAGAGCGTCAGGCTCGTAGCTGTCAGTTTGTGCCTCACCATCTTGCACCTCAGTCTCACGGCGTGACAGGAACGGCTCATCGATGCTACCAGGCTAGGAGTGCGGCGGTAGCCGGAAGCTTCACGTCGCCTGCAAGGTTAAACACCAAGTCATCGTTCCCATCTCTGCCATGGCGGCTCGCTTTTTTCAAACTTGCTTTGCAGTACGCCGCCCGCAAGCACGGGCAAGGGCCTATGCGTCTCGATGCATCGTGCTGCAATGCAGTGCTCAAGCTGCAAAACGCTCTTTCCGAGGCAGCTGTCCGAAGTGGTCTCAGATCGGGAAGGCACGGGCCACGGCTGTCGCATAGTGCGCTGGTGAGCGCACGACACCCCCGTCCAGTTGGTCGAGCACAGTGCGAACAGTCTGGATTGCCCAGGGCCTTAGGCAACAAGTTGAGAGATCAGGGCTGATGGCACCTGGGACATCTTAAACTGAGTTTCTGAAGAGACTCTCCCTTCTTCAGCCGGCCGAGAAGCATCGCCCAGAAGTGCGTGCCGCCTTTGAATCCGAGCTCCCAGCCTGAGCTAAAGACCCCGGTAGGCCCAGTAGCTCCATGATTGCTTTGGTGCTGTGTGATGCCGCAACATGAGCTCACTGGACTGTCGTTACATTCTGGAAGGACCAAGAGCGGCAGCTGCTTCACGGTTGGAAGCCTCGTTGCCGCCCCTCTCGCAGGCCCGCACATATGTACATCATTGTGTATGTCACCATGTGTATGTGTATATGTATGTGTGTGACAACCGAACGAAAACAATCAAATCAACACTTCACATATACACATGCACCCCATCATGGTATGTATATATATATATATCTTTTTGTGTATGAATATGTATGTATGGTTGTATGTGTGTGTGTGTGTATATATATATACATAGAGATGGTGTACACTCACCAAACCGAGCTGCGAATAAAGTCCAGCACGGCCAGATCAAAGTGTTGCTTCCTGAGCTGAAGAATCTGAAGAGTCTCCGAGAGGATATGTGAGGCAATCAGGCGGTTGCATGGGAAGCCAGGCACCACATCAAATCTTGCATCTGAACAAACTCGAAAAAGGACTTGTATACTATCCTTCTCCTGCGCAATTCGCAGCTCCTGAACGCAGCTAAGTTTCAAGACGGTTCGCGAGTATGGAGATCTTGCAGCAGGCGGCAGCTGGTCCAACAACATGGTGTGATACTCGGACAACAAGTCCTGAACTCAGGACCACCACGCAGATGCAATCAAATGAGCCTCCAATGACTCTGCAAGTTCAGAACAAACCCCGGTGGAATGTCTCCCCGGCTGGAGGGACCGTCCTCGACCACGTTTGTTGCTATCTGGTCCCAAAGCAAATATGCCACATCACGCACACCGTAACCTGCCATCGCAAGAGGAAGGCAAAGCTTTTGGGCCGTGAGCCCATTTTTTCTGCAGATTACGCAACCACTAGAAATCCAACTCTCGCTTTTGTTCACTTCTTGCTGCTGCATCTCTGCATGTTCGTGGCCTTCGCCGACCCAGCCGAAGTCCAAAGCTGCGCAGCGAGGCGCCAGGCCCTCGCTGCAAAGCATGTTCTCAGGCTTCGCATCGCCATGCACCTTTCCCGCGCGAACACAGTGTGACTCTCTGGACTCTTTCAAAAGCCGTGAGGTCTGCCGTCGGTTCGGTGATGAGGCGCGAAACGTCTATTGCATGTCAGCTTGAAGTGCATTTTCCCTCCTCGGAGCCCCACCAGTGTGCGAAAGCGGGAGTTCGTCTTTCCAGGATGTTCCGGATCTTTGCCGGCCTGCATCAAACTTTGGCTGTAAGTTAGTGAAGATAAGTGCAAAATCGTATTCAGGTAGGGAAATAGGTGTGCATGTGTCGAGTGTCGGTCAGCAACGCGAAGTCGGTAGGGCCCAGAAGCACGGTCCACTCTAAGACCCATCCTAGGGATGTCCGGCCAGACGTTGATGCACAGCGAGAGCTGCTCTGCGGAGCCTCTGCGTCTCCTTCTGCAGAAGCGCCGACAGTGAACACTTGCACAGTGAACAACTTCTCCCTCTAGGAACTTCTACTTGCACTGGCCATGCTCACAAAGACACGCCCCTGCTGCCTGGATCCTGCAAGTGCTGAACTTGGGTCGTGCAAGCCACACAAGCTTCACGCTGCGCTGAGTGCTCCTGAGCCGTGAGGTAGCGGTTGCTGAAATCAGCAGGCAGAGCTTCGAGCTGAAGCCTGCTCAAAGGGTGCCAGGGGGGGGGGCCCGGTCTTGCCAAGGAAGGCATCAAAGCCCTGGCTGTGAGCTGCAGTCGAGGGGCTGCCCAAGCTTGTCCAGGATCCAGTAGCCTGGGATACTCTCTGCATGTTGGATGTTTGATAGGGCTTCTGAATCGTGTGACCTTCTGGTGGCTGAACTTCCCGATGCCCAGCAACTGCCTTGCTGCCAGAGCCCACGCTGCTGAGCGAAAGGCTTCCTCGGAAGAGAATGCACAATGAAAGCTTCCCGGCAGGAGCTGCCATACGCGGCTTGGCACACATCCCAATCCGTGGAGGCCTGGCTTCCATCACTATCCGTGAAAAGCTTCTTCGACTGCGTCTCGGCCAAGAATCTCCCAGAAAAGGGCATGGAAGCCTGCAAGCCACCTGTCGCAGGAAGTCTTGGCATTACAGCACAGAAAGAAGTCTCTTTGACCTCTGCCCAGCTCCGTTTGATCCAAACAAAATCCAGCCATCATCCTTTAAACTCTGAGTCATGGTCATGTCATATTCTCAAATCAGCGCATGGTCAGGTCATTTTTGATTCATGCCGTGCACAGACAGCACCAGTGCTGGGGCCTCAGGGCTGCCAGTGTTTCGGCGCCGCGGAAGTGGCGAACAGCTGCTCCGGCACCCCGTGGGAAGCGCAAAGAAAGATCCTGTGCTGCTGAGGCGCCATGTTAAGCAGCATCTGTCGCAACCTGGAGATGTAGACTGGCAAGTTGTTATGCGTCTCTGAGCTCCTCCAGCAATATCACGAAGGGGTCGCCCAGCTCAACCTCCTCGACATGCAAAACACCTCAAGCTGACTGCCTCTGCATGCACAGCTTTCTCACATGTGACCCATGCTGCTCCTGCAAAGGTGCGGGGAACTGCAAGGTCGACTGCAAGAAGCTCCTCGGAGAGGTTCTTGTATGCAGCGGCCTTTCGCTGAGCCGCAGCAAAGGGCAAACCCGGCGCACACACACGGGCCTCGATCTGGAAGCCCTGCATGAAGCGAGTGTGCTCGGTGAGCTTCAGCATGTCTCCAACCTCTGGCAGTAGGCACCCCGATACCTATGGTCCTCTTCACTACAACCCTGGCGCCTCAAGGCCTTCTTTGGGCCGGATCCGTTTGGCGATGATGCTGGGAAGAGGTGCCTCGCGCAAGTGGAGGCCGGAACGCGACCATCAAACTATCAAAATGCAAGCGGGTGACACCATCGAGAGCCATGTGCACTCGCACCTGGCGAGTTGGTCGTGCGATGATGTGACCAGCAGAAGGGGTGCTTGAATCAGCGGGCAAAATCATCGCCGGGGCACAATGTCTCCATAGTTCCCTCCTTCTCCCGTTGACCTTGGCAAGGGGCAGCACGTTTGACCTTGAGTCTGCTGCCTGGTGATAATTTGAACACATTTGCATGCCGCACACTGTCCTTAACTAACCGCCAAGCCCATCAACTGCAGCCTCGCGGCGCTAGGATCTCTGCTACAGGCTCCAGGCGGAGACTCGGCTGTCCAGGAAGGCCCAGCCAAAGTTGCAGCTGCTCGGCCGAAAGCAGCAAAAAGTCTGTGCTTGCTGTGCTTGATGACCTTCTCGGGTCGTGCAAGCATAAGTTTCTGCACCACAGCGAAGCACCGAGGAACCTCTGGCAGGATCCAAGCTCTGCTGTGCAGGAGGCGGCGAGGACCAGCCCCATGATTCATAGCTGGTTTTTGTGTTGAGATGCACAGGTCCTTTAAGACCTTGCCAAATCCCAGCTGAAAGCAAGTTATCGAGCTTTGTATACAGTTCTATCCGGAGCATGCATGCTGCACGACATAGCGGTGTCTTCCCAATGTGCCTCTTGAGCGCGAAACACTCTGAAGGAGGTGCACATGAAAGGACATCTGCAACCGCACAGGCCAAACTGCGCCTTGGGACTCTTCCGGACCCAAGAGCTCGCTGTCACCTCGAGCGGGTCGGCATGATGCGGTGTAGAGTTTACCGCATCTCTGAATGATCCTTTCTGAATGACCCTTACGAGTACTCTCATGTGTAATGAAAGTTGAAGGACACGCGGCTGAGGCGGTCACACACCGTCTGGGATGCTGCTGACAACAGGAAGGCGTTGCCCAGGTATTTGCCGATCCTAGGCCATGGTGAGTCGAAGCCGTGACTGAAGTGAGCGCAATCGGCCGCTTTATACCAACATGATCAGCTGCAGAAACTACGTGCAGAAGTATGTGTCGACGAATTCCTATTCCAACCCCAAAGCGAATGCACCCGCGGGGTTTGAGGAAACGACGGGCCCCTTCGCAATGCACTATAAGGTGAAGTGATCTGCTTCTCCAGAAGCTGAGCAAGTTCCTGAGAGTTCAACATTGCACCCTGCACTCCATGGAAACTCGCATCGTCTGAGCAGCCGACTAAGCCAGTTCGCGAGTCTGTGTGAGAGCGGGGCCGCAATAGGAACCTCGGCCATGCTTTTGCTGGAGTTGAAACGCGCGCAGAATCAGGACTCCCACTCCGCGATGATCGCAGTCGCACTGCCGTTTGTGACATTCACGACCTCCACCTGAGTATGTTCATGGCCATGCGCACTGTCAGCGCGTGCCCTCTATGAGGATCTGGCGCAGTTGCCATGTGCTGGCAACCCCAGCGAGGAACAAACCTCAAAGCGCGAATTACTTGGCCGCCCCGCCCCCTCCCCCCCCCCAATGGCTCCCATGTGCCCCGTCCCTGCACAAAGACCTCAAACTGACGAGGCCGGGGATGGTACGCTTTTGCAGAAGGAATGCCGAAACCCCGGCAAATCCTTGGCCACTGTGCGTACAGAAGCATGTCAAGCTCTGAGCTTACAAACTCTTTCTGATCCCCTGTCGACATGTCTGTCGATTCTGGACCACACTTTACTTCTGCATGGGTTGGACCCGCTGAAAGTGGCTTCGAACTGAGTGGCGAGCCTTTGCAATGGACGAGAACTCGTGGTCCTGCATAATCAGCCACCGATGCCTGAGCCCGGTTTTCTAAAGGTTGCATTGCAAAAACCTGTTTGATGGATGCGGTGGGTGCTAAACTGGCAAAGACTGGACGGGGGCGAACATGCATACTTGCCGACTCTGGATCGACATTCACTGATGAACAGTTGGATACATCGGAATCCTCGAGTTTGTGCCTTCCCAAGCGTGAGAGACCGCGGATTTACATAGATTACCTAGCCAGTGAGACACTATCCTTACTGTTTCGAATGAAATTGTCTGCCGCTGTTGCAGTTGCCGTCCTTTCCTACCACAGCTGTCACCGGTATTGTGCCAAGGTTGGCAGTCCATTTGGGCTGGTTGTGCTTCTGGTGCGGTTCTTCCTGGGCTACGAGCCGATGTGCGATGAAACAGGGACTGCCAGTACTGTATGAGCCGGTGCCTAGGTAGGCTCCTTTAACCGACTTGGGCTGGTCTTCAACTATCTTCAACTCTGAGCCCACGGCACTGTGGCGTCCTGCAGGGGTATCAGTGGCGCTGGGATCAAAGACCCCGCTATGTCGGGAGTCTTGCAAAATCATGCTGTAAGCCCCCAGCCAGATCACCATATGCATCCTCAGAGAAGGAGCTTCGCGCTTGGCACCAATAGCAGCACCAAATCAAAACGAGCCTCGGCATCCACCACGAAGTTGTCAGTCTCCTCCAACCGGCGCCTTGGAACAAGTAATAACTACAGCGAGAAAGCCGGCGCACTGCAAGACCTCCACGACGGGAATCTGTGCGCGGCAGCATGTTGAGTTCGAGAGTGTCGCCATATTATTAATGGTTGTGCGCTTCCCGATCCCACCCTGATCCCCAGGTCAAGTTTCAAGGAACCCCCCTTGGGTTGGGTGGGTTTTCGGCGTTTTCGGCTTCTTTAATTCCCTTTTTCCCCTTCTGGGCAAGAAATTGTGGGATTGAACCCACCTGGGTTTGTGGTGTCGTTCCAAACACAGCATCTGTCACGAGGATTGCCTCTCGAAGCGCACCCCCATCCCTGGGACTGTTCCCCTTTTCGTTACACTCTTGCAAGGTCGAGTCCAAAAACAACAGCTGTCACGAGGATTCCGACTCCAAGCCCTGCCAAACCCGTATCTTCGCAAGGTCTGCGGGCAGAGACGACACTTCCCTCGAGGATATCGGAACACGAGACGCCTGACCGTAATAACCACGCCGGGCTCCGGAATGCCAGGGCGAGCTACGATTTTATCGTTTCCATGCCGGGGCATGTCGAGTCTTCGGGTGTTTGGCCTCAACTGCACGAATGCTGCTGGAACTCCGCTATGCCGCTATGCCATCTGGCAGGACCACTCGCAGCGCAGGGCTTTGATCGGATGCCTCCTGGCACACGCCATCGCCAAAGATATTCTCATCGGGGGCTGCTGTGCTTAACGGGTGCTTCATTTGTCGCGCAGTTGTCAGAACAACCGTCACACCGATGACGGCAGAGACTTTGACAGACCGTTGGTGGGTCATGCACATGCAACAAGCACAGCTCACAGTAGCTGGTTTCAGAGGAAGATCTACATTGTAGGTTCTACATGCATGGCACGGAATGGGCTCCGGACGTCCATGCCAAGTGTTTCTCTGCAGGGTTGGCCTCGGAGCTTCCGCAAGACACATGCTGAGTGCTGTACCTGCTGTCGGTTTGAGAACTCTGCACCGGGAGGCAAGAAGTTCTTTGGCTCCTTCTGATCCTTAGCCAGACATGCGGCTGCACAATGTGGCGCGCCTGACTCGTTTTTGACTAGAGTAGCTTTCAAACAAGCTGTCGGCTCTGTCGCGGCGGACTGATTGCACATCCTCCTCATCGGCAGGCGACTTTAGAGTCTGCATGCATGCTGATGCTAGAATGAAGCATGCATGACCATCGCGTGCTCGGTCTGCGGCCGTTGTTGCGGATCGCCTGAGCTTCGATGCAGCAAGCTTCTACCTGTTTCCAGGTGCTTCGAAGCTCAGTCGAGGTCGTCAGAGATTTCTGGGTGCTCGCCCAGCCCGGAGGGGGCCTCGAAAGTTACGGCTGCTCCATTGCAGGCCAAAGTGAAGCCCCTTGCGTCCCCGGCGGAGGCTCTGTGTCTGTCACGGGCTCTGTTGTCAACGGCAACGTCTCGTAGGCATCCCGGATCTCAGGGTGCCATACTCTCATCACACGAGCAAAGCCCTTCCCAGCCGAGGCTGGAGCAGACGGTGTCAGTATCCGGTCAAGCTCCAGCTGTCCGATAACCTCTTGTGCGCATGACTACGCCCAAAGAGCTTTAACAGATTCGTGTCCTTGCTCAGGATCCTGGGTGCACTACGCGTTCTCGCTGGAAGGCTTCCTTGCTTCCGTATATTTGGACAGCCTCGGCCTTTGCAAACGGCACGGCTCAACATATTGCACAGATGGCTTCCAACACGGACGAGACTGCAAGAAAGGCAGCAGTTTTGGCAGTTGAAACATCGCGCGGTCAATCGGATTTCGAATTGAAGCTTGGGGAAGGAGACCCATGACCTGCACCGGGAGGCAAAGTCATCACATCGCCAAGACGAGGACGACATGCCCCCCTGCCTGCAACGGCGTGGCCGAAGGACCCTACAGATAGTTCTCGAGAATGGAGGCAGGTGCCGTACACCGGAAGCCCAAGCATCGCCCCTTGGCCTTCCGAGGTAAGCAATGCGTGAACATGCAATGTCCAGAGCTCTGCCCCAACAAACCCCTTGCCTCTGGGTGCCGGCCTCTGCGATAGCTGCTGCGCGCGAGCCTGTCACAGAAGAGGCTGTCGAGGAAAAAACAATTGGGTGGCTGTGCAGGCTTGTCCTTTGTCTCCTCCTCCACCTCCTCCCCTCTTCCTACAGCAACATCTGCGCCTGCTGCTGCTGTTACTACTACAGACTACTACGACGACGACGACGACACGACGACTTCTGATTTCCACTACTAACACGAGAACCGGTTCCCGGAGATCTGACAGGCCTTCAAAACCCTTTGCCTGAGCTCGTGGACCGATGCTTCAGAGGCATACTTAGCCCAAGGTAAACTAACCGACGAATCATAGGACCCATCCGAAGGAGGCTCGGTTGAGTGTTAAGGAGCAGGGCTGCCAGCAGTCGCAAAAGCTGCAACACGATATGGATGTCAACACGGTCGTGAAACTCTTACAGATGCACACATCATTTGTGGGAAAGGCGAAGAGGCATGAGAAGGGCAAAGCTATGAACAACTTAGATCTAAAGGAAACAATGGCCACGTTTGCAGCCCAGATGCGATGCGGGGCCTACCCAGCTTCCTCCCCGTTCGCTCTTGAGGGCACCGTCTTCAGAGTTCCAGGCATCGGGTAGACTCGCTTCCGTTGCGAGGTAAAAGTTGCTGTGGTACGTGTCACGACACCACTGCCACACATTACCAGCCATTCCTCTGAAACCAAAGGGAGACATTCCCAAGCATGCATTCACCCCCACCAGGGGTAGCTCCTCCAAAGGTGCGGCGACATGTGCCGCCATGTTGCCCTTGTTGTCGTATGCGCTGGTATCCCAGCAAACATTCAGCAACTCGGCCGTTGCCTCCTCGTTGCCCCATGGATACTGTAGGGGCTCGACGCCACGGGCAGCGTACTCCCACTGAGCTTCTGTGGGCAGAAAGCTCTCTCTCGCACTTTTGTAGCCGTGCCAGTCGCGACCATGTGCCTGGCACCGAGATTTGCAAAACCCTTTCGTGGACCAATCAGCAATACCTTCATGCATTTCGAGTCTTGGTGGTGTCGAGCTCAAGTCTGGGCGGCTGAGTGGCCCGATGGAATGAAAACAGAATGGCAAGCCATGAAGCACGTATCCATCTACATGCGGGAACAGAGGGTCTACCAAGCGGTATGGCTGCTTCATGCTACTGCCACAACAAAACGCAGAACCCTGAGTGTTGCCGGGATACCCAGAGTGCGTAGGCATTGGCACCATACCAGGACACAAGGATCATTGGCCAGTTTGGGGGCACTCCCGGCTTCACCTCTCAGTCAAGGCACAGGAACTCGTCTTCAGCAAAGGCCTACAGATGCAGAACCCTGGCCTGCCAACCACTCTCCGTGAGTGTGAGGGGTATGTGGCAGCATCTCGCATCTTCAGCTGGCAGAAGGCACCAGTCAAAGAGCTCGTCCTGTGTCGGCTGCGCGGCATTGAGGAAGCGCGCAAAGGCACCCATGCTCACCGGCTCAACATCCATCAGGAAGCTGCTCAGGTGCACTGGATGGCTCGGGCCCTCATTGTCACGCTCGCTCTGCATAGAGTCGTCCCCAATGCGGACTTCACCGCCTGGGACCCGTATGCATTCCATGCCATCGGTCGCTCGTGAGAAGCGAAGTCCTGAGGCGTCGATCCCCCTGTAGGGGGTCGACACGACAGCCACCGCTCCCGCAGTGAGCTGTGTAAAGGGCGCCATGTCATGACCGGCATGCGGATGTGCGGTGCTCTGACTTTCGAGGCTCTTCGTCCTCTGAGTCTTTGGCAAGTCCACAATTGCCTGTGAAAGCTGTTCTATGGTGGGATTGTCGAAGACCAACCGTGGGTCGATGTCAACCTCTGGAAATTCACGCCCAAGCTCGAAGGCATCCATAATGATGCACCTGGAATCTCTTCGTGTAAGTATGTTGTCAGATGGTCGCAGAAGTAGGTCTGGATCATTCGGGTCGAAATCGTCCATTTCTGCCTCTGGCTCCTCCTCTGCAGGCTGCCCAGCACGCTCGTTGAGGATGCGAGAGACACGCTGCAAAACACCATCAAGAACCGCTTGTGCTTTTTTCTGCATCTCCGCCTCGGAAATCTCCATGGCTGCTGGCGGGATGCAGCCACTTGAGCCCTAGAAGTTATGCAAAAGTGCAATCTGCATGGATCGGGGAAACTTCCTGCCACGCGCATCCGAACGATACCAATTCAACAAGCAATGTTGCAATTCGAACAAAGGCTCCACTTGACAGACACGGAGCTGTCGCACCAGGGCTCGTGCGTAGGGCGGAACAAGCTTCTCAAGCTCAACCATGAGCTGCGGTGTGACCTTCCGGCCAGGCTGGGCTACGGGCCTTCTTAGGGCCTAAGGACTACCTTGGTCTTCTGGCACCCGCCTCCTTGGCTTTCGCCACAGCGCCTGGCCGACGGTTTGGCACTTCTCAGGGCTCTTTGCACGCCCGCTCCGTGTTCTTGAGCTGTTCTGCTTACTGATTGCATGTACCAGGAAAGCTAGGATGTTGAAGCGAAGAGGGTCCACAGTGAGTCTACAACGGAGCGCCTGTAACTTTGCCAAGCACTGTAAGCACCATGAGGCAGATCGAAGCGATCTCGGATCCAGTGCCTGCACGCCACATTGCATCTACGAGTATCTACAGGGGCAAAGCAAACCGACATCTTGCTTGATGCTGGGTGACTGCCCTTTTGTATGCGAATTGCAGCGGCTTCATGCTGTCGGCGAGGGTCAGTCATAGCTGAAGAGCACCGACAGGCTGCCCCCTTGCCTAGACCTCGCCCAGAGGCATCGAAAACGGCATGTAGGAAGCGTGCCTGCTGCGACGAGCTGCAGACATGGCTAGAGTTGGTTCCAGAGCTCTGCGTCACTTGCCTTCTCGTCCAGGAGTGCTGAACTGAAGACACACGCCACCGTAAGGAGCTCGTTGATGCTGCAGAGCCTTGGGCTGCAAAAGGCCGGTCCAATTTGCAGAGCTCTGGAGCAGAATCAGAAGCCATTGGCAAGGGCTTCGGGGGACAGCTTCAGACATGACACGGCGTTGCGGCCCAGACTAAGCCACAAGCTCATTCTGCTGACTGAAGATATCCCAGAGGAAGAGCATGCTAGGCCTCGCAGCAGCATCGAAAAATGGGATCTCTGCAGCCCCAGCCTGGGATTTAGATCCCGGATCCCAACTCTGGGCACCGGACGCTTTGAGGCAGAGAAGGTCCTGCACCCTCAGCCCGACACAAACTACGCTCCCCCAAGTGAGGGAACGACTAGCCACGTTGGACTGAGATCCGGGCTCTTCAAAGCCCAAATATCCCTGGTCATCTTCCATGGACTTGGTCTTCCGCAAGATCCCCCAAATATCCTGCCCTGGCAGTGTCGCACAGACGCAGCTTCACCAGACTCCATTTTCATTTTAGCATCAAGGCAGACTGCGCGCGGAATTCCTGACCTGCTAACCACTTAGAAAAGGTGCCGAAAGCCTTGAGGTGATCCTGCTCCAACATGTGTCCTCAGAAAAGTCCTTCCAAGCGGCCTGCCCTCCAAGGCCCCAAGCCTCGGTAGCCTCCGAAGAGCTGCCGCAAGCGTGGGCCCCGGCCGGTTTCCTGCCATCCCGGGGCCTTGGATGGCTGGGGCAGGCACTAAATCACGTGGTCGCACCAAAGGTCAACGATGTGGCTTTAGCATGTAAGAACTGAGTTAGTAAGAGTAAGAGGGGAACATCGAAACAGGGCTGTGTGCTGAACTTGTCTGGCTCTGGCTTGTAGATACCCCGATGCCTGCACTTGCCCCGTCGTTGTTTCACATGCTTACTTATTCTCCCTTCACAGGTTGGCTGCCTATCGAAACTTTCGGGGCAAGCTCGTGACGTTGCTAATATAGCAGGGGCTTCCGCAAAGAGATCACTTGTATACACCTGTGGATTGCCGACAGGAGTTGCTATCGACATCAGAAGAAGAGCTTCACCTGACACTACGACAGCAATGCTCATGATGATGAGCCCTGCGATACGAGCACCTTTACCACCTGACGAGTGGTCTTCTCGTCCAACTTGCTCTTGTCGTTGCAGGCTTGCTGACCCGAACCCCTCCCCTACGGAGGCGGCTTTCGTGCGCCAGCAGAGTGCGTTGTGAAGCTTTTGTTGTTGGCTCGTCCCTTCCTTTTGAGAGCTTGAGATCATCCCGCGATAAAACCAAAACATGCATGTCTCCGTGCAACGAATCTCTGAGATTCCAGCAGTTCCGACGTAGATCAGTGCAGTGGAAATGCCTGCGACTCTACTGGTCGGTGTTTCTTCCCACCCCCAGGTGCGGCCCAATACTCGGAATCACCTTGTACCTTCCACAACAGAAACAGTCTAACAGCTTTCTCTAGCCGCGTCAACCCAAACATGCTCCCAGCATCCGGCCTGTGCCCATGGCGCTCGGCACATGCCGCACTTGAGCATCGTGAAAGCAGGGTTCGTGGGGATGTGCGATTTTGTTAATTACCCAAGCATTCAAGCAATGATGCAGTGCAGAAACTATGACGGGAAGCATCTCTTTTGTGACTTCGCCTCTCTGCAGATTCTGCGCACCCTGGCCCAGGGTGAGCCCGCAAATAAGGCTGTAGACGAGTAGCTGAGTGTATAGTGCGAACAGCTTACGTTCTCACTGACCAGGCAATGAACATGGCTCCTTTAGCTGGGGCTCGCTATTCGAAAGCAAACTTCAAAAGCTTTGTACAAGAACTAATTGTCCGCATGCGAGGTGAGCGTGACTGGTGCTGCGGCTTGTCCGCTGCAGAAGCCACGCCTGACAGTGAGCTGCAAAAGCTGCAGCACGATGCCTCGAATTGACTTACGGAAATCCTCATGTGGAACTTCAAACTTCCCGGTATTGGTTTCTGACCGGAGGCGGCAGCCAACAACAATGAGTCAGTATGATGGTGAATTAGTTGTGCAGGTTTTAGCATCAGAAACACCGGCAATGCGATCCAAGTCAGAATCGTTGCACTGTACCTTTGGCACATACCCTGTCTGTCGACAGAGTGTGGTTGGGCATGAATGCCACTGCCTGTTCGGCAAGCCGGCAGATTTGCACGACGGCTTCCGGCCCGATGTGTGCATGACAGCTCCGCATTCTTAACAACATCAGGACTCGAGAGCAGATCTTGGGACAAATAACTTCATGGCCGATGTGCCTGCTACTGCCTGCTACATCGTGTGCTCATGCAGGTAGTGCGCACTTGTATCTTCAGCTGCAGTCGCCCACATGCCATGCCAAGCAAACACCCGAATGTTCAAGCTGTAGCCCCTGGGAAAGAGAGGCATTGCTGACGCTAGCCTGACTATTGCCCGACCACTTGGCTGGGCTGCTCCGAACATCCCTGGTGCACTCTGACCCCAATGAGCCGATGAATTCGGATGATAAGATACCAGTTCCGTGAGCTGCCATGCCGAATGTCCGCACCATCGAGGTCCCCCCTCGGACATATCAACTTAGGTGCTGTGGCTCTCCCAAAGCACACCTCTTCGAGGTTCTCTGGAAGAGCCTTCAGAACACACTTCAAGGTGTGCTGGGTCCGTGGCTTAGACAACTGCTCCAGCACGCCCTCAACTCCAGTGGCGTCTTTTCATGGTTCGGGTTTGGCAGCAGCACTACAACGCCACAAGGCCCCTCTTGGAGCGCTCACAATCTCCGTCTAGTGCTGGCTGTGCCTTGTCGCGACCAGGGTGATGTGCCGATCCCTCCCGTGACTGAACGCCCAGGCCTCTAGCGTCGGCCTCCGCGTTGGGCGAGGACGCTTCGCCCTGCCCGGTTCTCGAAGCTTGCAGACAGCTAGGAGCTATGTCCGAATGAAGACAACTCACTGCTGTCGCTGCTTCATCACCGCGGGGAAATGGAAGTCCGCTCTCCAAACTGCACACCTTTTCTTGGACAAACGCAGGGTTGCATTAGCTCCAGCAGTTCATTGCCGCTTCTTCCGCGCCGAGACCCACGACTTTGGCAAGGCATGCCTGTTCTTGTGGTGATCACTGTCGTCGGGACTGCTCGAATCTAGGGGCGAGGGAGGCGATAGACTGCTGCTGTGGGGGCTGGTTTGAGCATCGGCAGACAAGCAAAACTCGTCTCCGTGACCGAGTATGATCCACCTTCCTAAGCCGTGCTCTGGAGCGCCTTGGCAAAAGGTTCTTGGGAGTTGCAAATCGGTGGCACAGACGGCGCCCACTGCCACTACTGCGAATCCGGCATTAAGCTTTGCGAAGCCGACGTTCGTGAATGACGGCTGTGGGAGGGTCGGCTAGGCCAGGACGAGCAAAGCGCGCCAAACTATCCAGTTCATGTGATGGAGGCTGTTCAACAGGAGGCACCCTCCCAACGGCCATTATGGTACAGGCATGTCACAGGTGCAACGTGAAGCTCATTGCTGGCCCTGACCCGGCGGCAATGAATAGCTGGAGGTGTACGTCGCCGGAACCTGTAGCATCCAGTATGTTCTGCCTACGAGCTGGCGGTGTGATGAATCAAAATCAGTATGCAGCCAAGCAGCCGTGACCACTGGTGCGGATGCAGCAGGCGCAATGTGCACAGAGCCGCTGGGAGCAAACTGGGCCGGCAAAGTCGTCGTGTAGACCCGCGAACCTGTTATCAGCATATCCAAGAACCCGGGCCGGCTGCTTATTGCTGTAAACCGGGTGCCTGGACTTGCGACAGGCGGGGATGGGTACGAAGGCAGCTGCGTCGTGAAAGCAGCTTGTGGCGACGCTGGC
Organism: Symbiodinium necroappetens; assembly: GCA_905231915.1. Classification (NCBI taxonomy): domain Eukaryota; class Dinophyceae; order Suessiales; family Symbiodiniaceae; genus Symbiodinium; species Symbiodinium necroappetens. The sequence goes on from CAJNJA010061253.1 coordinate 34,842, forward strand.
GCTGCTAGGAAGGGAGTCGCCAGATACTGTCCTGAAGCAGCTGCGCTCTGTACAGTTGCTGATTTGAAAAGTATTGCTGACACGGCATACGCCGAACTGCAAGTCATTTTATGTGCCCCCCTGTCCAGAAGTCGAAATTGCAGAGGCCGAAGTTTGCAGTGGCAAGGATCCAGACTGAGCCTCAGAAGGGCTTGCCAGGTGACCACCAGAAGCCTGTTTTCAACATGCTAGCCTAAGGTCAAAACCCCACACCCTTCCAGCCAAACTCGAAGCCCTTCGGCACTTATTGAATACAAGTCGCAGACTGTGGCATCTGCAAGTTCAGGTTTGGCATGGGCAAATGCGGCTCGTCAAGGCCCGGAATCTTGATGGAAGCGCCTGTGCATGGTATCATGGGAATCCAAAACGAGCGACGGCCTCTACAGCCCACACACATCTCAAACTCCACGCTCCGATCTGAATCCTTCTGAAAGCCTCCGCTCGCTGTCACCTGCTTACCAGGATCTGTCTTCAAGCCCAAACCCGAGCTCAATCCCGTTAATTCGGGACGAAGACGACGTGAGTCCTCATACAGAAGCTGCCTGTAGATGCCAGGCGGTCCGGCATTGCTTGCCCGGCCATCGGCGGATCCGGTGGTGGCGCCTTCTGACTCAGCGAGGGAAAAGGAATGGCGACTCCAGTGGTATGATCTTACACCACTTCACAAATTGTTGGCACAGAGAACCATTCCATGCAGAGCTCTGGCGATGTTTCTGACATCCTCTGCGCACGCCTCCCTCCTCTTTTGGTAGATGATTGGCTGCCGAGATAAGGTTCAAGTTCATCAACTCGGAATCTCAAAGATAATGCCAAACTTGTACCCATCCCAGACTCCTACCAAATGGCTCAACTTATGCCCAGAAGGCCCAATGCTACATTCCTTGAAGCATGTAGGTGTCCCTTTTCTGATTCGAGGATTACTCGCAGTTGAGGCGAGTTGGGCTCTCTGGGTAGCTTTCACAGTCATGAGAGGTGAATCCACGGCCTCGTATGCCATGCCGCCACGCGCGGGTGGGCCGCCGTACTCTTGCCCGTAGCCGCCGGCCATGGCCGGGTCCTAGAAACAATCAACTGCACAGATTTCAGCTACCGAGAAATAGAGCGACTCGAGACCTCGTTGTTAAACTTGAATGATTCGGCGAAAATTGGTGCAGAATTTCGTTTCCTCACCATTTCCTCTCTCGAACACTACAGCCCATCCAAATCGCACGAATCACCGGGAAGAAATTAAGGCAAGGTATCCTCCTCGTAGCCAGCCTGTCCACGCGGGGGGATGTCCTCGAATGGTGGCATCTCCTGAAGTTGTATAGATCACATCGTGCAGTGCTGCTTGTCATCGCAATCATGACATCATGAAAACTCAGGGCAGTGATAGCTAGTCATAGTTTTCGTGGACATGAATGGAGAGAGGGCGAGAGAGGCGCAATGAGAAAGAGCGAGAGAGCGAGCAAGGGAGGGAGGGAACGAGGGAGGGAGGGGGCGGGAGAAACAAACCCACACACACACACATACACGCAAACATGCGCACACAAATCTATCTGTCTATTGATCTACCTGCGTGGCCACAAATACCTATCCGCATACACATGCATACGTACATACATACATTCATTCATGCATGCATACCTACATACATACATCCCTGCTTGCCTGCCTGCCTGCCTGACATATCATATCAAACCAAGTCTTATCACATCTCGTCACATCATGCCACCTCATATCATATCGTGTCATACCAAGCCTGTTACATGTTCTTTTTACACGCGAACACACACAAACACACACACACACACGCACAAACACACACACACACACACACTCTTACATATAGAAAAACACACACAAACACACAGACACACACACACACACAGACACACAGACACACAGACACACAGACACACAGACACGCAGACACACAGACACACACACACACACACCCGCACGCACACACACACACACAAACACACTCTGACTGACACACTGACACCTACACACACAAAAGCAGACAGCCACAGACAGACATCCATCCGCCCGTCCATATGCACACACACACATACATGTGCAGGTAGGACATGTATGAGTTCACGCTCCTGCTTACATTTCTTATGTATATGTATCAGTCCACACAGATGTACATGCACAGGCCCCTTTGAAATCATCGATCACCAGCTGGGACTGAATCGACCCACTGGTAGCTTGAAGTCTATCGCAATACCAGAAGCACAGAAGAGCATGCAGCTGCCTCGTCGTGCTCGTCGTCGTCGTCACCTTGATCGTCCTGCATGGGGCATGCGCCCAGGGGCCAGCCGAGAAAATTGATTTCAGCACAGAAATCCAAAAATTCCTTGATGCGCTCCTTCAGCGTCTCAGCACGACGATTGCCCCCACGTCGCCGATAGCCTTATTGCGGTCGAGCCCATGTCGCACGACTGGAGCGGACCTTCCGCAGCAATCCCATCAATGCCGACACCGATCTGTCAGTAAAATTGTCCACGTCTTCAAGCAAAACCCTGCTTTGCAAAGGGACACTTGCAAAATCTGTACAGCTGGAGATTGCGTACCGAGGCCTTCGGCACCTGACATGGAGGCTTCGATAATGACACGTGGCTGGTCAGGTTTTTTGCATTGTGACTGGTGCAGGTCCATCTCTTGATCAGAGCCATCAGCCAGAGAGCATGGAGGCTGCGTCCATACGAGTGGCCCAAAACACGTAAGGACACCGTGCTGGTGGTCGGAGATTCGATGCTGCCCACGAAAGTTTCGTCACCCATTCGATTGTGCTGTGAAGGATCAAGCGGTTTGGGTTGAAGGACTACAGCAGGTGGAGCTTTCCATGCCACCCCTCCACACGACCTGAAATTCTTGAATGCTGATTGCTTCCACAGTAGATTTCAGGATGATGTTGTTGCCTCCGGCTTCTGAAGCTCCATGGAAGACATGCGTTAGCATGTGGAGACCTTTTGGCGCGGACAAGCTTCCCAACTGCACTCCAGCAAGATGTGCCACAGTGGGCGGTGCGGCCATCACATGCATTTGGCCATGTCGATAAGCAAAACGACAAGGTGACAAGGTCACTGCTCGATGTCCAGACTCTGCATCACTGAAGCTCCTGCCATCATCCTTCTCCGCTTCCTGCTAGGTAGACGAAGCAACAGAATCCGGGAGCCCCTCAGCTGAGGAGTCGGTTGCGTGTGAAGTGTCCATGGTATCGAAAGCTTTCGGCCCCGCCAGAGACCCCTGGTCAGTGAAATCTCGCCAACCAAGCAGATGATGGACTGCGCCGTCTGCTTGCCTGTGTGCAACCCGGAACACCTCCGTCCGGAACTTGCTGGAGCAGCTATCGCTGAGGCGAGTGTGGAAGACATTTGCAAAAAAAACACAAAAACCTTTCATCTTCCGAGACCGTGGAGACCTCTGTACCACCAGACGAGCTAGTCGCCAAGATCTCATAGGCACGTGCCGCCTCAGGGCTCGGCATGAGGTGAATTTCAAGCCTTGCACAGAGGCTCTCTGAGTAGCATGGCTGCCAGCTGCAGCGAGTTGTCTGCAATGCAGAGATCTGAGTCGAGCTCAACAAGTGTCAGGTGCAGCAAAGAGGAAACTGCTCCGAGTTGGGTTGTGATGCTCTTGTACCGTGCTTCATGACGCACCTTTTGATGCAAAAGGCAGGCCGTGCAAGAGAAACGCCATGCCAACTGTCAGTCCAAAACTAAGCACCCCACCGCAGAGAATCGTGTAGGCTGAATCGCAGATGTCGCATTCTGGTAAAGCCCCGTGGGCGTTCATGCCCCTTTCACTTCTTGCCGAAGGTGCCCCAGCAGGAAGTGCACTGGTGCTCACAAACATGAGTACGGTGATTCCATTGTGGATGTAAATAGAACCCTTGGGCCTCCGTGCTTCTGCTGGAAAGTCGTGGTGGACGCATCAGGTCCAAACAGCGTGTGCCGTTTCCTCAACTTTGCCTTGGATGACCTGCCTATGCGAGAAGACTAAGCAAAGCACTCTGACCCCCGAAAAGGATGTTGACTCCAAGTGCCAATGTCGCGAACTGCTGCACGCCGGTGCTTGTCGCCATGGCATACCGGCTAAGCAGTTAAATCCCCCTAACACGTGCAGATTGCATCGCCGAGCTTACTGCTGCTTCTATTCGGGATCTTGGGCCGGTCGGGAGATGCCATGACGCCATGTGACCGGGATTGCTTCTTTGGTCTGCTGAATTACAATGCGCAGCTTCCTCGGACCTTCTGCATACAAGCGTCTGTAGATCGCCAGGCCACAGCATGCTCCGAGAAGAAGCAGCACCAAAAGCGAAATGACCTCGGCATTCTGCTCTACCATTCAGACTTGGATCCGTGCTCAACCTTGGCCAGTGGGAGATACTGCAAAGGGAACTAGAAGAGCGTGTTAGGCGTGGGCGCTCAAAGCACAACAAGACCTTGCCGTGCTCTGGGGCGGCGGCCCAGGGCAGCCAAGGCTTTGCTTGACAGGCGCCGCTGTTGCGAAACTCCATCACATGCAAAGCAATGCCTCAACACGTCACTCCCTCGCTACTGGGATTGGGCGCCAAAAGCTACATGTCTGCAGCACTCTCGAACATCTCAACAATCTCTCACCTTGATGTGCGCCCTCGGCAAATCGGCTGGGAGGATGCCGCAAGTCACACATGTCCTTGGCTGCACATAGAACCTAGATCAGTTCTCTAGCTGGGCTGACGATGTGCTCCCAAAATCTCATCTTTGCGTCGCGCACGAGGCTAAGCAGTAAGTCAAGTCTGCACATGCAGCAGGAGAAGCCTTCGGACGTGAAAACAGACAAGGTCAAGGCTCGAAACACGCTTGTCCACTGTCGCTGGTGCCAGAGACCACGCACATGCCCTGCCCACTAGCAATCTTGAACCTGTGTCGGATCTCGTCGCTGCACAGCTCGCCTGCGGGCAGGACCGTCAAGCAAGGGAACGCAATGCCTGTAAATTGTGCGCAGTCTGACCTGGATTTCTCATGCATCTTCACCAACCTTTATGGATGCTACCCGGGGCCAGCCTGGTGGACACTTCTGCATGGAGTCTTGCAGACCCAGTTCTCTCGGGCAGGTAACGTTGTTGTTCAGTCCTGCCCGCACCTGGGCCACCATGGCCTGGCAAGTGCTCCCCTACCGCATCTCTCCAGCTGGCACTCGTGCCGGATCCCTAGAGGCCTGGGAAATGTGGTTGGCCAAGTCCCCCTCGCCGTTGCCATTCACTGTGTAGTCTAACGGCTGATGGTTCCTTTGGTCACGAAAGCATAGGCATCGCATGGCACCCCTAAAGATCCAGGGCGGCAACTGAGGCAGCCCTAAAACCCTATGTCTCTCCCAGCTCATCTGCGCACCTGCGTGAGGACCGCATTGCGGGCAAGTTTCGGATTGCAAACATCATAACCTCACCGCGCTCACCGATTTTAGAGGTGAAGGCGAAGCGTCCTAGTTACACCCCGTAATACAATGGCCGCCGGGCAACACGCTGAGCCAGGGCCCTCTTCATCTGCTGGCATCGAGACCGTGGAAACACAGAAGCCACGATTTGGGAAGTTGCCCTGGAGCTGACAAGACCTGAGACAAGGGAGGGGATCATCAACATTCAAAACAACTGGTGTGTAAGCTGCGTGCTCAATCCTCGAAGATGCAGAGGGCATCAACACCCCATGCAGGGTACCATCATATTAGCCCTAGGGAAAGAATCTCCAACAGCCTCCAATTAGTTAGCTTCGGCATTCGCATGTTGGGTATATGGCACCCCCCCCACTCCCCAACCTAACAATACAATATATGAAAAAATTCTACTATCTACCTCGGTGCCATAGCTCAAATTGGGAATAGGGGTCTTGTAGAATTTGGTTCAGGGTGTTTTTTGCCTCCCACCTTGCTAGGACGAGCCCGCATTGTAGGGTAAGTCATGAGCACAGTTGAACTTTGCCAGTGCAGTAAACAAGTCTGTACTTTGAAAGGAGAATGCATAATCCTTCCCCGTAGCACCATTGACTTTCCACGGTTGCCACTCTCTGTATGGGAAACGACACGATCGCAGGTCACCGAGACATGTCGAGATACTTTTACTTAGGCAAAATGCCTTTCCAAAGTTGGTTGAGGGTTTGGAGTTAAGGGTTGCTCGGACGCGGTCATCTTGTCATCGAACTGTTTACAGCGAACATAAACCAAGTCCCAATCCTCGGACTCGTGGCTTTTTCCACTTGCATGTCTTGCCTCCGTCGCGGATATCCCTTGACAGTTGTATAGCTCCCCTGCCCGAACATCACAAGAAAATCAGGTCACATTGTTCCTGCGTGAGGAACAGGTTCATAAGCATACCATAAAAGTGTGGAAATGATATTCATTCGTACTTCGTTTCATTAAATCTTAAGGGAATGCAAAACCTCTTTTCATATCTCGCATTACGAGAAGATGTATGTATGATCTAATAGTATAATGCTCATACAAGTAATTGAGATATTAGTCGGTTTTGATGCATATAGTGAATCACATGTCAATATAGTGAGAAAATGTTATCGTTGCAAACAAGTAACGATACCAGTTGTTTCAAACGAACACACTGTGTCAGTAAACAATATTAAAACTCGGTTAAACACACCTTGACTTGTTCAGACTGCTTGGATAATGGGCAGCAGAGTATACACTTACAGGAATGATACATATATATATATGCATATACGCATATATATATATATATATATTTACATATTTACATATTGAGTGATGGAAGGAAGGAGATACTGCTGTACGTGTCAGATAATGCAAAAGATTGGGAAATTTGAAAAGAGCTATAAGGCTTGCAATGTATGCATTCGAGGTGCAAAATAGATATCAGCAAAGACACAAAGAAAGACTCAATGAACAGAACAAAGAATACTAAGCACAGAACCCCGAGAAAGTTCAAAGACGAGGTTGTCATATGTCCTGTCTGCAATTACGAAATAAAGAAATACAAAAATCGCGCCCAAAACTAAAAGGCACAAACACATAGTGTTTTATGCAGAAGCTAACAGGTCCAGATTGTGATTATAGGATGCTCCCAAACCAGACAAGATCAGAGAAATGAACGGCAAAGAACATGATTGTTGTAACACTTGCCGTTCTTGCTACATGCCTCAGATGTGACCGCCACATTTGAAACTAGTAACCACATAGTTACAATGTAGTTCAATTCTGGTACAAGAGCAGTCATATATCATAATTACATGAGAGTTATAACCCTTATCACAAAACCCTGAATCAAATTCTACAAGACCCCATTCCCGTTTTGGGCCGGGTTTGGGGTTCTAGGTGCTAGAGTGTGAATAGGACTTTTTCGTATGTTGTATTGTTCAGCACTCACACCAATATGTTGTATTGTTAGGTTGGGGCGTGGGGGGGGGGGTTGCCATGTACCCAAAACGGGAATGCCCTAAGCTAACTTAATTTTACTCCAAGGCGCTTCATAGTGACACACTGCCCCGTCACATCCGGGCTGTAGTATTGCGTCAGCGACGAAGAGTTGATCGTGGTCGCAACTCAACGGGTCCAGCTCTCTGCATCTACCCCGTAAGTTTCAAGTTCACAACGCACTAGTGGACATGCCCCGGACATGCAGACGGCAGAATGGAAATTTGCAGGCCTTGCCCATTGCTTGGCAGAGCAGATGCCAAGATCCACAAGGCCCTGGGCGAATGAAGTGTGGTGGGAAAGTTGTTCTTCTCCAGCTGTCTGTTGTCCCAAAAACTATGCTTCGGGCATTCCTTCAGTTTGTCAAAGCTCCACTAACCACAATTTCAACATGTTCTATGGGTTGGCCCAAGTTGAACCTGGATCGATTCAGCCAAGGCGCCATTGTCTGGCTAGGGGCCTCTGGGCGTCCCCCATGTCTCTACTTTGGCCCTGCTGTCAGGGCACTGCAGATTCCCACTTGAGCTGTAAGCAGCGGCGGGCAGGTGAATCAGGACCATGATCACTTCAAGGGCAGGTCAGATGCAGCGAGTTTGTGAGACAGACCGAACAAATTCTCTGAGCAACTCATTTATCCACCAACCCTCAACTCTCCCACCCGACCTTTAAAGCCGTCGCCACAAGGAAAGGCAATCTCGCCATCTCCCGGCGTAAAGCGGTCAAAGTCTCGCCCTGGCGGCTCAGCACGAGCGCTAGTGTCTCGCGCCTCCTACATGTTTGATGATGCTCCTCAGTCTGTTTAAGATCGTGGCCGCGGTGGCGGTGTCGCTTGTCTTCTCGGTCGTCGCAGTGGTAGCGGTAGCGGTGGTGATCGTACGGTACCTAGTAACCTAGTATTGCCACCAGCAACAAAGCCAGCAGTGACAGTGGCAGCAGCAGCAGCAGAAGGAGCAGGAGGCGTCATCGTCGTAGTAGTAGTCGTCGCCGTCGCAGCTGCAGTGGTGGCAGCGACAGCGGTAGCGGTAGGTAGTAGCAGCCGTCGTTGTAGTGGTAGCCGTACGAGTACTAGTACTAGTCGTAGCGCTGGTCGTCGCCCGTCGTCGTAGTGGAAGTAGTAGTCGTTGTAGTAATAGTAGTAGTAGTAGTAGTCGTCGTCGTCGTCGTCGTAGTAGTAGTAGACGAAGTAACGGGTACATTTTTTGTTTTGCCTATTTTTATGCTTTGTATTTGGTGTGCTTTTCTTTTTCTAAGTTTTGGTGGTATTTCAGGGACACGAGATGAAAGAAAGAAAGTAAGGACCACAGACAGAAAGAAAGGAAGGAGCACAGGTACACAGAAAGAAAAACAGAACGAAGGAAAGAAACAAAGAAACAAAGAAATACAGAAGGACAGAACGAAAGAAAGAAATACGGAAGGACAGCCAGAAGGAAAGAAATAAAGAGCAAGAACAGAGCCCATACGGGCCCTTTAGATGTCACAACCCGTGCTACAGACGTACAATGGGTTTGAAAAGCGGGGGGACTGCCCCCCCCGCAACCCCCCTGCTTTCTTTTTATTCCATGCATGGCTTGCTTTCGAACATCGCACCATGAAGAAGAATTGCGTCAATCACATTCACATAACTCTCAATTATCGAAGTTTTCAAAATCCATGATCCAGGTATTCCGTCTGCAAATGGCCGGCCAATCAACCCCCTCCGCCCCCCCCCCCCACCCCCCCTCCTCCGCACTGTTTTTGAGCCGCGCAAGCTCGCTTCAAACATCAGCCTGCCAGCAAAAACAGAGAAACAGAGCTCATACGGGGCCTTTCAGATTTGAACCCGTGATACAGACGTACATTGGGCTTGCAAAGCTTCGCCCAGCCCGCAACCTGACATTTTTAATCCTGACGCCGCCAGCGGGCGACGGCTCCCCCGCCGCTCCAAGCACGCGGCGCAAAAGGATGAAGGTTCGGACAGTGACATAAGGTCTCTTTGTGGCACGAGTTTAGACTGCGTCAGGTTCTCGAGACAAGGTTCCGCTGAGAGGGCCGTGGAAGCTTGAAACCAGAAAACTTAACATAGCAAACCAGAAACATGCACAAAAAAATAATTCCGAGCAGCCTCGCTCCAGTGATGGCACTGGGTAGCAGTAGCACTGGGAGCAGCAGTAGCAGTAGTAGGAGAAGTAGTAGTAGTAGTAGTAGTAGTCGTTTCTCGTCGTCGTCGTCGCGATAGCAGCGGTAGTAACAGTAGCAGCAGCAGCAGCAGCAAGCAGCAGCAGTAGTCGTAGTAGTAGTAGTAGCAGCAGCAGCAGCAGCAGTAGCGCGAGCAGTAGTGCTGGTAGAAACAGTACAAGCAGAAGTAGTAGTCGTCGTCGTCGTCGCGGCGGTGGTGGTGATTATGGCGGGAAGAAGTGGTGGTAGTAGCGGTACTAGTATGAGTACTCGTACTCGTACTGGTACTACTAGCAGCTAGTAGCAGCACTGGCAGTAGGCCCAAAATGAGCCGAACATGGCAATGCTAATGATGCTGAGACGGCTGGGGTGTAACCGGCTTTGCAGTGCAAGCTTTGACATAAACCGGGGAAGATGCCGGATCTGTTGGAAAGGACGAGGCTTTCGTTGCTGCCCCCCAACTCTCGGGCTCCATGCTGACAAGACGGTTTGGGACTCATCCCTGTTGCTGTGCCTGCATTTCCACTTCGCTCCGCAGCATCGCCACATCTGCCTCACAACTGCGCAACAATGGAACGCGTCATGCGGAACGAGAAGGCCAGACTATGGCCCAAAAGACATTATAAACTCTTTGCTTGGTGCCGATCTGCAGCCAGGAAACGATAAGCCGCCTCTGACGAGCATCCTCGTCCTTTCGGCAACCAACCACAAAGAGCCAGGGAATGCTGACTAGGTCTCGGAACATTAAGCTGGACCTCGACTGCTTGCACGGTCGCAAAAACGAGATCGTATGCTACCGTCCCCAGATATTCCAAACTCCAGATGGACCCTGCTACGCACGACCTTTTGACATTACCTTGGCTAGCCAAGGACGTGCACCCACTGAGCCAAGAGCCAAGAGCCAGGACATGAACATCCATAGCACGACAAGAGCAACGACCTGCATTACGACAGAAAGGAGAATCTTTCAGCAAGCCACGTCCACAACCAAGGAAGTGCCTTTTGCCAAGCCAATTGCAAGCACATGAACGCTTCGAGCCAAAAACACAGTAATGCGCACACTAATGACTAACCCAAACGAAAGCCAAGGCTCAAGCGCAAGAACATCTTCGTTCCTGCCTGCGAACCCCGGGACCTGCTCCAAAACCAACTACCGAACTCCAAAGCCCCTGCGGAACCCCATTCAACCCATCGAATCGCTCTTGGCGACACTCCGAGAAACAACAGCTGACAGTTTTAATTGAAAGGTTGTGAGGAAGCTCCTCTGGCCCAGCATTGAGCAAGTGTGTTGAAGGCGGCAGGAGCGGCTTTCGGCCTGCGCTGCTGTCTGAGTTCCTGGGCGGATCTTGTTTGAAAGCTGGTCGAAACAGCGATGATGTTGAGCCTGCGAAGGGGGCATAGGCCCCACATGTCATGTGCCAAAGCTGCTGTAACCGGAAGCGCAACTGCAGCCTTGATTCTCGTGAAGAACGGAACACATAGACACAGACCCCATCCCTTCGCTGATGGCGGTTGAAGAGCAACTTGACCTCAAAGAATTCCGGCCTCGCGCAAGAGGAGAGCACTGACTCTTTCGGTACCGAGGCGAATGCCGCCGTCGGGGATTTTTCTGCAGCCGTGCGGCCAGGCACCAGAAGACCCGAGCTGTCTGTCTTCATGGCCTCGTCCTTGTTGGTCTTGTCAGCCTTAGTTAAGAGGAACCCTGCTTTCAGTTCTTATCTCAACGAGACGATGCATTCACTTTGCCTGACATGCTGCTTTCCGTAGATAGAAGCGACACAGTTTCTGTATCCGGCGAACTGCCAGAAGACCTGAAATACGGCAGGGGGAAATTGATGTCAGGATCCGTGTTGCATCATGCTTCGACTGAAAATGATGCGATCAGGCAGCGGTATGTGAGCATACGGGTGTGGTTTGCATGCAGCCAACAACGATGAGACTCGCGTCGATTAGCCTCATACTTCCAAGCTGCCGCGAACCTTAGCTGCCACTTAGCTGCTTCCGCATGTTGCAGCCACGATGACATTATGCTACTGAGAGCGTCCTTCCGGTGCAAAGGCGTAACTATTCCATACCAAACCCTGTAGCATGTCGGAGATGAAACGGCTTTATGATCAGGACAGGTACTGAGGAAAGTCACCGCATAGGCGTTGGTAGTGGTCCTTCTGCAGGCGCAGGACTTGCCCTCCCTGAGGCGTTTCGCAGCGAGCTGTGCTTCGTCGAAACCTGTGCAAGGGCTCTCTTCCTAAAGGCCCTAACGGAGGTTCTGCTCGTACGAGAAATGGAATTAACATCTCATTCAAGCAGCTGCTTCGTACCGGTGTGCAGCTCATAATTTCCAAAGTAACCTAGGTTGTACTGGCTGTGGAAAGACTTCGACGGGCGAGACGTGCGCGAACATCGCAGGACTACTTGGATTCGATTGCCTCATACGACTGAGTGCCGCAAGCCACTGGCGTGCGAGAACAACTGGTAGGGCCACATATCCTGAGCAGCACCGCAATCCGACGCGCTAGCATGGTGCAGGGGAGGCGTAAACCCAGCAAAGATGCCTCCTTCATTGCCAAGACGCATTTGCCCTGGGGCTCTTGCTCTGCCGTTCAGGACGTGCAACGAAAGCAAAGGTGCCACTCAAGACGAGGTAAAGGTGGCAGGCTGCATCTCCTGCAAAGACCCGCGTAGTTGTCAGAAAACATGAGGCTGAAGGGTGTCTGGAGTCTAGGAAGCAAAGGTCCAGGTCCTGCTTGGAAGAGGAGCTGGTTCCCCTCGTACTGCTTCGACACCAAGGCGAGCGAGAGCAGCATTGGCAGCCGTGGTGGCATTGACGAGACAAAGGGGACACGAAGAAACCTGGCAGTGACTCCTCAACAACCGGAGCTTCTCGGTTGAACAGGCAATAAATGTGTGGGAAACCGCAAGGCCATAATGGCCACCTTCCGTGTTCAGCACGTGCCCCGGCCTGCTGCGTGTGAGCTGACCATTGAAGAGCCGCGAGTGTAGATCTTTCCTCAGCCAAAGGACTCCCTCCTTTTTTGCACTGCTGTCGATGCTTGGCTTCCAACCGTACCCCTGTCCGGTAGAACGTGGTAGAAGACGACCCCCGAACCCCAAGGATGCGGACTTGGTTTCAGAAAAGCTTCATAAGGTGCAAGGGCATATCATTGGCAATCAGCTGCAGCATCTCATCCATCTTGTACTGCTGGCCCATGAGGTCCCGGATATTTTGTTCCAGCCAGAAGGACAACCTCAAAAAAGGCGGCGCTCTGGCCATGTCTGGCTGGCCTTCAGCTGTCAAACCCAGCCGAGTGGCGCTTTGGAGCCGGAGGAATCCAGCTGCGCGTGAACTGCGAACTCTTTGGCCAGCTTCAACTTGTTCTTGAGGAATGTGTTCACCTCCGGACAAGTAGCACATGATCGGGGCACGGCCAGAACGACCCCGAAAACAACCTGGCCGAGGTTCGGTACTGTCGCTGGTCACCTCGTTGATCACCTTGTCGTGCCATTCGAAGTGCAAGTAGCATCATGCACCGGGATGTGCAAAGCACTTGCCTGGCCGATGATGATGCTGTGGACGACGGCTCCGACCATCATGGTCAAGGTCACATACATAATCTCGCTGGTAGTGAATGCCGAGATATCACCTGATTTTCAAGGGTGCGGCAGGTTCAACCTGAAAGGTCTGGCATGAAATCGGCCAGGGGCTACCGCACGCAGCAAAGCACCAAATAGTAGCCGTCCACTTGGAAGTTACTCTCTGGCCCATAAAAAACTGCAGCAAGGGGGCCGAAGCCGACGGTCGTGAAGACCTTGGGCCGACGGAACCCGGGATGTCTATGCAAAAGGGGGTTTCTTTGGAAGTCTGGGTACGGGCACCAGGCCTTCAGCAGGGGATCTAAGCGACTTGTTATGACAGGCCATGAAGCAAGTACGAATCGCCTTCAGCTTAGTACTGTAAACGGCCTAGGTCTCGGTGCTTTGACGGGATACGGAGAAAATAAAATACATAGCGTGCGCCCACTGGTCGAAGGGATCCCCTTGCAGCAGCATCTCCTGAGTGTGAGGACGCGAGGCAGCGCGCCCCGGATTCCCAAATCAGCAAGAACCTTCACCAGCCTAGCATCCTCGTTGATGCCCACCAGTCGGCGAGCCAACCAGGTCTCCAGTACATCCTCGTGCAAGGTGGCGCAAAGATACCAGCCGCAGGCCTCGTTCCAAAGCAAATGCCAAGACGGAGATGCATTCGGCCCATGCGGGCTCCTGCTGCCAGGCGGCCATGACGTGCACCACCCAGATCAGCCCAAACAACGTATTCAACACAGCGACAACCTTATATCGCTGGATATAGGTGTCAAGATTAAGCCGCTCTGTCAGCTGCGTGAGCTTCCTCAGTGGCACGGCCATCATCTCGACATGGATTTACACTGCGGCATGCAGACATTGAGGCATGTTTCGCGAGCCGCAGCATGCGGACGATCTTGGTCATACGCTGCATGCGCATGAGCCTTCGCTGTGGTGAGACGGCAGCAGCACCCAACTCCCCATCCACATGCCCACATGGGTTGCAGGCATTTCAGGTGCAGCTTTCTGAATCTCAAATTAGCAGTGCCCGTACAGAAGTCAGGATTGACCTCTACCCCTGCTTGGTTGACCCCCCGAAAAGGACCAACATGCCACCGAAGCGCCGAACGGTCTTCTGACTGTTGTTTGCCTCAGGAAACGAAGTCAGCAAGCACAAAGAGGTTCACAGCTTCCCTTCTGGAGGTCTCTGCCTCGATGCTCTCCTCCCCGACAAAAAAAGCGTAGACGGCACTGGCGGCCTTGGCAAACGAAGCTCGGATGATTGTTGCATTCAGAACAGCGAGCTCTCGAGCACGAAAACGAGACTCTTTTTGACTTGGAGACTTGAAAGTAACTCTACAGTCTGCAGCCACTACATGAGACGGTGGAGACACGGATCTCCGAAGTAAAGGTTGCTTTGCAAGTCTACTTCATGGCCTTTCATGGTCATCTTCGTTGAGACAAAGCCTCTGCCATCTTCCTGGAGGAAAGGCCGCCGGGACACCAGGATGGCCCCATTTCCGCCTGTCGCCCCATGCTTGCATCACGGATCATCACCTCTGTCACATCAAGTCTTGACTTCCCGACCATCGAGTTGAAGCTGTTCCGTTGCAAGCTGTGTTCATTGGGCCGCCAACAGAAAGTTGTTCTGGACTTTTGATCGTTGGCTGTCGCACCTGTCGTGCACTTGGCGGACCTTGGCCGAGAGGCCGAGCCTGGCAAAGCCTTGGGTCCGCCAGACGGCCTCGCTCGGGCCGAGAAGGGCGGGGCGCCCGTCTTCCCACTGCAAGCTGGGCTCACCTCGCAGGTTCCCGCAGGGGTTTCCGCAGCGGTTCCCGCAGGGGTTCCCGAGGTCCCGCTCTTCGCCGGTGATGCCCAATGCAAGTCCGTTGAGTCTAAGTGGAGAGGAGCCACTTGCGGCAGCATTGGTTTGACTGCTTTGGGGCTTTGCACTGGGTCAGCTGGCGATGGCGATGGTGCCGGGAAGGCTTCGGGAGCTGGCTCTGAACTCTTGGCATTCCGGGCATTCCGTGCTTCCTGCAAGCGCAGTGGCAGCTTGTCACTCGTGCCCTGGCGTTTCGCCAAAACCTCCGCGAGCTGCCGCGAGACCAGGCCAGACGGACACCAACTTGGTCCCATCTCTGCTTGCCTTCCCATGTTGCTGTGTCTCATCATGACCTCTGTAACGTCCATCTTCTGACGACCCACGATGGAGTTGAAGCTGTCTCGGGCAAGGCTCACTTCATTTGCCCTCCAGCATGTCGTCACTTTCCTTCCCTTCTGCATGCTCTGCGAAGGGAGGGCTGTACCCCTCAGCCCACAGGCTCAAAAGCGGCGCACTTTGGGCCCTCTTGAGCCAATCTGGAGGCAAGGCTTCAGCTCAGTTTGCGTCTACCACAAAACTCAGAACCATGGTAGCGTCACAACTCCAATTGCGATGCTATCCTTTGGGTCCATGGCATCCTCCGGAATGCAGGAAATCCTGGGCAAAATTATTGCAAGAAGATTCAATCACGGCACCGACTTCATGCTTCATCGCGGCCCAGCAGCATATTCACCCAAAACCAACCCGTGAGGTATCTGCAGGCAATCTTCCTTGGCGAAGCTACCTGCCATTGCACGAGTCAAAGCCGGGAGAGCATGGTTGGGTAAGAAAGCAGCCTGAGCATGCCTGAGCTACATCATGCCGCGTGCACCCCGGCCTCTTTTCCTCTCCTGAGTTGCGAATGCTGCGCGGCATGGAAACTTCTGTGAACCACCTTTTGATCTCATGCGACCCTCTCTCCCTCTAAGTCATGCCCTCCGAGGAACTCGTTTGTGTAAGTGAAGAGGAACTGAATCCACAGGTCCACGATGAACATGACATCCACCATGCCATCGAAGGCGATCCAGACGTCTGTTTCCTGCATGCCGGCAACTGTCAACAGCCGCGTCGTGTCCCAGCGCTACACGTGGAGCTGCAATGTATTGCGTCGCTATGTGTCGGGGTGTTGCTTTGTGATCTCCTCTTTCCAACCAAGCACAGGCACCTGTACATCGCCACTTGGAAACACGATATGAACTCGGGACCGGCGTGCGAAACACATTGGCACATGCCGCTTCGGCAAGCTCTGGCTCCGTCGCAGTCAAGACGGTGAGGGCACAAGGCAGGAAAGAGGTATACACAGAGATCTGAAAAAAGCTCTGCTAGTGCCGATTTCTACACGGACCAATGCCATCGCAGTTTATGCATCTGCAAAGATGACTTCTGCCCTGGAGCTTGCATCTTCTGTGTCCGCTGTTGAAACATCGTCAGCATAATGATCGGACACTGTCGGGGTAAATTTTGCGGGCTGGCAGGTCTCTAAAGAGTTAGAAGCGACAGCCTCAGTGAGCCATTCCAGACCCTCATGTACTCCCGTTCCTGTCTTTATGCTGCTTTCCTGCACATGCCACTTGCGCCGAAGCGTCCTCAGCCCAAACAGATCTGTCACCTCCTGGCCAGACAGAGCCGCAACCCTATCTTGCTTGTTTGCATAAATAAGAACGGGCTTGTCCCGAAGATCTTCCTCCTTCAGTAGATCTTCAAACTCGTTGTGGCTCTCCTCCATTCGTCTCTTGTCTGCGCAGTCAACGACAAACACCGTGCATCTGCTTTCTGGTAGTACTGTCGCCAAAGTGCCCGGGCCTGCCGCCGACCACCCAAATCCCAAGAGACCAGAGTTGAGAGGGTCATGTTTCCATGTACTGCGCTCTCAACACCTGAAACGGTCTTGATGTTCGGCATAGACATTTCCAGCTCGCCGCTCATGCTGCGAAGCAGCGTCCCCTTACCTGCATTGCCCAAACCCAGCACAACGATTTGACAAGGCCTTCTCTGTGAAGAGGCGGCGCCCATGGCTCTGACGGAAAAGCTGTTTGAAGCTGTCACAGGCTTGCCACATAGACTGCGTTGTGCACATGGCCTCACTGAGAGTAATACGTGATGTCATGCGGGGGTTCTGCACACTGCGTGCAAATCACAAGCAGGATGTACTATTGCAAGTCAACCCTAAAACCTGAGCTGCGATCAATGTCGTGGCTTCCTCAACCGTGGAGTAGCATCGAACCTACCCTTCTTCCTGCTAAAACTTATCCTCTTGGAAATACACGGCTTTGTGCCTGCACCTCCTCGCTTGCTGCGGCATAGAAACGGATGAAAATCAACCTGTAGAGGAACACAGTGCCGATGTAGCCCAGCAAGAATACAACCTCAGGAAGTCCCGTGCAAGTGCGCCAAAGGTCACTTGGTTCAAGGCGATTGCCGGGCGAGCCACAAGAGCCGTCCAAATACGCCTCACATTGTTGTCCTGAGCAAGATGAAGGATGGTAGCTGCTACGAGCGACGGCCAAACTCGGCACACTCCTGAACTCAGGCAGGCATCAGGGTACATGATACAGGCCGCAATGGAGCACCTCGAAGACTTCGTTCGAGTGGATGCGCGATCATCTTCGTAGCTGTCTTCGCTGGCATAATCCTATTCAAAAAATGCAATCATGCGAGCACCCCCCAACTCGCCCGCCCGGACCTGCGATACCATAGAAGCACCCCGCAAAGCCAAAACCACATCTTCGACAGCCAATGGTGTGTCGCGGCGGTCCATGGCTGCATGGCAACCCCGCAGGTTTATCGAAATAACTTTGCTTGCAAATGCCTGCAAGGAATGCTCGAGCATGCTGTTTTTCTCTCCAGTTGGTTTAGGTGATGCAAGTGCTTCGAAGCTGAAGCTGGCATCCGGCAGCACGCTTTGAATGCTGGACCTGTGTGCTGCACTATGACTATGACTATGACATGCACGATCCTTGGTCCTGCAATGGCTGCCGGCGTGCTGAGGTCCTAGCACCACACATTGTGCTTCTTTCTTCCCAGTTGCTATGTAGCGAGAGTATACCTTCTGGAGACGGGATGAGGCTCTTAGCATGCATTAGGGGACAAGTTCGACACCCGACAGAAGCCAAAACGGTACGACGAAGCTAGGACCCTTCTTTTTGGATGGAAGGAAGCGCATCGCGCCGGGTCCGTCGCATTCGCCAGTTCAGGGCTGTACGGCGCCAGGGGACGCATTCTGCCTCCCGGCCCGTCGCCCGCC